>OX333071.1:54568880-54640840 GCA_946863875.1 Alloplasta piceator
GTGCATAATACTCGTAACAATGATGTCAATGTGATTCGTGGTTACAGGTAATTTACGTATATACATATTTTATCAACAAATTACAAGAAATTTATGTATTTCCAACCTACATATTAGGTTGGAATTTTATTTTTATTTTAACATTTGAAAAGTACATTTTAATTATAATTTATAATTTTTGTAGAATACCTACAAATATGATGTATCGTCCACCATTTGAGGTACCAAATGAACAATTTTTTGGGACTAGTTAGAACCCTCCAGGTGCACCGGTGTCCTGAAAAGCCTAGTTTTGAGTTTTTATACTCTACGCTGATAAACTGCTGGCGACGTCTCATTTCCTTTGTAAACTTTTTCCCACGGGATGAGCGTGGCACATTTTGATTAAAGTCAAAATTGTGACCAGGACAATGCCTGGAAAGTTTAAAATAGGCTAACAATTTCAAAGCAGGCCTGCAACTCTGAAATAAAGAGCAGAAAACATGTGTCATGCTCATCTCATGGGAAAATGAGTTGCGAAGGAAATGAGACGTCGTAGAACAAAATCTGTCTATCAATTCTTTCTGAATCATGCACAGAGTATAAAAACTCAAAGCTAGGTTTTTACACAGAGTGTAAAAACTCAAAACTGGGTTCTTACACTCTGCGCATGATGCCGAAAGAATTGCTGGATAGATTTTGTTCTACGACGTCTCATTTCCTTCGTAACACTTTTTCCTATGGGATGAGCGCGGCACATTTTGATTAAAGTCAAAATTGTGACCAGGACAATGTCTGGAAAGTTCAAAATAGGCTAACAATTTCAAAGCAGGCCTGCAACTCTGAAATAAAGAGCAAAAAACATATGCCGTGCTCATCTCATAGGAAAACGAGTTACGAAGGAAATGAGACGTCGTAGAACAAAATCTGTCTATCAATTCTTTCTGAATCATGCGCAGAGTGTAAAAACTCAAAGCTAGGTTTTTACACAGTGTAAAAACTCAAAACTGGGTTCTTACACTCTGCGCATGATTCCGAAAGAATTGCTAGATAGATTTTCTTCTATGACGTCTCATTTCCTTCGTAACACTTTTTCCTATGGGATGAGCGTGGCACATTTTGATTAAAGTCAAAATTGTGACCAGGACAATGCCTGGAAAGTTCAAAATAGGCTAACAATTTCAAAGCAGGCCTGCAATTCTGAAATAAAGAGCAAAAAAAATGTGCCGTGCTCATCCCATGGGAAAATGAGTTACGAAGGAAATGAGACGTCGTAGAACAAAATCTGTCTATCAATTCTTTCTGAATCAGCCGCAGAGTGTAAAAACTCAAAGCTAGGTTTTTACACAGAGTGTAAAAACTCAAAACTGGGTTATTACACTCTGCGCATGATTCAGAAAGAATTGCTAGATAGATTTTGTTCTACGACGTCTCATTTCCTGCGTAACACTTTTCATTATGGGATGAGCGCGGCAAATTTTGATTAAAGTCAAAATTGTGACCAGGACAATGCCTAGAAAATTGAAAATAGGCTGTCAATTTGAAAACAGGCCTGCAACACAGAAAGAAAGGGCAAAGAGAAATTAAGCGAACGTGCAACGCGAATAAGGTTATAAACCGAGTAAGGGAAATTCCTGGGTGTTTTTCCATCATGGCAATTACCCATATAACTTATTTTTTTCTTTTAAATAAAGGGATCACATTAAACTTACCTCTTGCAATGTATGTTGTATTATTCTGGTTTATTCTGTATTACGCTGGATTATTCGATATCACCTCCTTGTACTTTACACTCACATATTGTTTACGTTCCTTAATCGACATAACCTTAAAATGTGAGGACATTTCTCGTAATATATGATACGTATATGTTGCGGATTTGTTACAAGAAATGACTTGTGACATTTATGTCACACATTATACATAATCGCTACGTAGCCTACACTACGAGATTATAATATCACCAATATCTATAATTGTTACAGCAATGTTCTATAATTGTTACGGATTTGTTACAAGAAATGTCTTATAACATTTATGTCACAGTGTGACATATTTGCTACGTAGCCTATACTACGAGATTATAATATCACTAATGTTCTATAATTGTTACAGCATTGACTCGTAACAGTTTGACAAGTTTACAGTACATGTAAATATCTCGTATAAGAGTGACGAGATCTTGACGTATCAATGTTACGTATTTGTGATGTCTATAGTTTTTCGTAATTCCTACATCTTTCATTGACATCCTCACTACATATCGTCAGGACGTATTATATACATCTCGTTTACGTGCGTTATGAAAAATTTACGAATTTGTGATGAACATTATATGACGTAGTTATTACATTTCAATTATACGTAAATGTTTCGTAAATCATCCAAGTGTGTTTGCTGGGCAAGTGCTACGAAAAATCGAAAAATCGAAAAAAAAAAGAAATCCTCCCGTCATTACCTCGAGAAACATCTCCTTTAACAAATGCATTTTGATTTTTTTGTTTCAGATCATTCTGTTGCGAGTTATGGTGTACACCGCAAACCAACTTTTTTTCGAGGCGCCTCCGGGGTTTAATTTTCACTCGCTCAATTTTGAATATTTTGCAATGCAAATTTAGGACAATATTGTTCAAATGTTACTTTATTATATGTAAATTTTTCAATAAACGAACACTATCCGTTACGCCAAAAAAAATCTTAAAAACATGCCTTTTTTTCGCTGAATTAACTTTACCCCGCCCTTAACTCTGCACGCCAAGTTTTCTAGTTTTGCTTGGTCTCTAATAATTTACGTGCGTCAAATTTTTGCTTTGGCTTGTGTGATTTGTGTTTTTTTTTTTAATTTTAGATTTCAAATTTTCAGGATTTCCTCTAAATTTTGGATTTTTGGGATTTTTTTTTAAACTCCAATTTTTGGGATTTTTTATTAATTCGAATTTTTGGGATTTAATACTTGGCGTCCTTTTTTTACTTCTCAGAAGTATTTTGTGATTGATTTCACTTCTTTTTGAAAGTTCTTCCGAAGTATCTTTCCTGATTCAATTTATTTACAGGATTTTTATATAAATTGGTGTTGAAATCGTCCAATATACAGAAGAACAAAAAATGAAAATGCATGGCTTGTTGTGTATACACCCATTATACACCCATGTGCATGAAACCCATTTATAAAATCTATTGGTCAGAACTAGATCAAACTGCACAGAAATATAGATTTTTTGCCGTAAAAAAAGATTTTATATAGATATAGATAAGTAGATATAGATAGATAGAGAAGATATAGATAGAAGATAGACAGAAGATATAGATAGATATAGATAATATAGATTTTTTGTCGTGTTTTTTGGCACAATTATGAAACCAATTTTTTTAGTGTGTTTTACTGTCCCATATAATGTCTTCAAATTTCAAATTGATCGGAGAGGTACTTCATATTTGAAAAAATAAAAAAAAATACGTTAAAAAATAGGTTTTTATATTTTTTAAATATGAAGTACCTCTTCGATGAATTTGAAATTTGAGGACATTATATGGAATAGTAAAACACAGAAAAAAAATTATTTTCATAAACGTGCCAGAACGTTATCCTGAAGAAAAAAAACAATTACTGAAAAAATTAACAGTTTTCATTAGTTATTATGAGGATTATGAGCTGTTATTTTTTCTGTAAATAGCCTTTTCATACCCTTGTAACGTGTCCGAATTTCTTTCAAATCAGTCTAGCTGTTTGTAAAAAAAATTGTTCTTCGATGAAAAATAACTCAGATCGTCTTGCGGTACGTGTCATTTTTAATTTAAAAAAAAAGTACCTCGCGTTTTTTCATTAAGCAGAAGCTTTTTAGGGGGCGTCGCAAAAAATTTAATTTTTAGCGACCAGTCTAACACTTATCTATGAATATAAAGCATAAAATTTGAGTTATATTTTGGTTTGGCCTAAAATAAAAGTCAGATTTTGATTAAACGTCAAATTAAAGTTGGATTTCGGTTTAACCTAAAATTAAACTTAGATTTTGGTTAAGCTTAAAATTTGAGTTCGATTTTGATTTAGCTCAAAATTCAAGTTAGATTTCGGTTTAGCTTGAAATTTAAGTTAGATTTTGGTTTAGCTTAAAATTTGAGTTGGATTTTGATTTAGCCTAAAATTTAAGTTAGATTTTGGTTTAGCTTAAAATTTGAGTAAGATTTTGATTTAGCCTAAAATTTAAGTTTCATTTTGACTTATTAGCTATGTATAATGCTATATATTCATAGATATGTTATACATATAGATAAGGATATATATATATACCATAGATGATTTATATATGCAGAAAAACCTATATATAATGCTATATTTAAAGAAATTAAATCTCGAAGGACCACCCTAATATAAATTCAGACTCGAAATAACGACCACCCTAATGTATATCTTAATAATATGTATATAATTATTCAAAGCATCAAATCTCGAACGACCACCCAAATGTAAGTTGATACCTGAAATAACGACTACCCTAATATCCATCGTATATATAAAAAAATCCTCGACACTCTGGCATATATACACATATACTCTTTTTTATATATAGAGATAGAATATACATGCAAACCTGTGCATAAGCCCGAGACTACGGTTGGTGGGGTGGGGGAACGCCGTGTTCTCGCACACACTCATATTTTACCACACTAATGCAAGGTCTCTCTGTAAAAGTCGTATTACACCGCTTATACACGGGCTGTATATTTATAGAGACGTTACTTGAACATTTTCGCGATGATAAATATCTGGAATAATTCGCCCAATATTATGATATCTCAGTATCACGTGGGCGGAAAAAAATAAAAATGGTATCAATGGAAAGCTAATTTTTTTTTAAGATGACCATAGTTCGTAAATGTTGAAAAGGTTGTCGTGTTTTTTAATAATATCGAATTGAAATGTAAAAAGGGCGTGGGCCGAGGCATATTCGGGTATATAAGAGTGCGCGGCAATCTCGACTGGGACTCTTAGTTTTTTTAATACTTGGCGTCGAGTCGCTACCTCGACTCTTGACACTTGGCGTCGAGATCTGCCGCGTCTCTTGATATGCCTGTATATACCTGTATACTCCTGTATATACCTGTATATGCCTGTATATACCTGTATATACCAATATATATCCGTATATAGCAGTATTTACTTGTATATACTTATATATACCTGTATATACCTGAATATACCAGTATAGACTTGTATATGTCTGTATATACCTGTATATACCAGTATATACCTATATATACCTGCATATACCAGTATATACTTGTATATTATATACAGTCCGACCTCCAGGTAAGAAACCCGGTGATAAGAAACTTTCCCCAGTTTCGCACTCGAGCGCTACCCCCACTCCGACTCGAACTCCGAGCTCGAGAATTTTGTGCGCGGAACCTCTGATTAAGAAACCAGCCTGGGAGAGATTATTCGGGCCAAATAGAGTGAAGGTCGTCGTGTAAATTGATGTGTGCGTGCGTGCGATAGAAAGTAGTGTTTGATAGACAAAAATTACATTACCCACTGCAATGTAATGTGTAATGGACAAAAGTTTGATTGCAATTTTGGGAATAGAAAAATATAGATGAATAAATTATTGCAGTTTTGCATTACATTTTATTGACTTAGGACTTAGATTTTTAGAATTATAACATAGATGCTTTTTAGAATTTAAGGTGAAAATCTAAGTCCTAAGTAAATAATATGTAATGCAAAATTGCAATCATTTATTCATCTACATTTTTCCATTCCCAAAATGGCAATGAAAGTTTTATCCATTACCCATTACATTGCAATGGGTAATGGACATTTTTTTTATTTCACACTACATTGTAATTGGCAGGGTTGCAAATAATGCATTACTTTTTTTTAATGCAATTGAATTTTCATTAACCATTAACAATATCCATTAACCATTAAATTTTAATGGTCAATGAAAATAATTTCTATTAACCATTAAATTTTAATGGTTAATGAAAATAATTTCCATTAACCATTAATTTCATTAGCCATTAAAAAAGTAATGGTTAATGCATTACTTTTTGATTAAAAATTTCGCAACCCCATGCGTGAGTATGTGTGTGTGCGTGTGTGAATCGTTCGAGCGGGTGTCGTATTGAGAGGATCGCATGCGGAAAAGAGTGAGAGAGACAGACAGAGGTAGTGAGCGCGGAACGCGCGCCTGGTGGGGATATGCGATATTTAACAAAAACTCTTCCCCTTGGGGGCTTTTGGTTTCTTACCAGGAGGTCGGACAGTACCTGCATATACCTGTATATACCAGTATATACCTGTATATTCTTGTATATACCTATATATATCTATGTATAGCTGTATATACCTTTATATACCTGTATATACCAGTATATTCTTGTATATATCAGTATATACCAGTATATACCAATTTTACCTGTATATACCTATATATACCAGTATATACTTGTATATACCTCAGAGGCGGACTTACCGTGCTTGTTGCCCTAAGCCTAAAAAATGTCGCCGCCTCATTTCAATAAGAAATCAAAGAAGAAGAGGAATTTCTTGTCGAATAAATATACTGATATTTTTATTTTTTGCGGCTAGTACACATACGCACACAGACAAAAGTTCTGATATTCAAAAAAATATTAATTATAAATTTTGAGACATTTCGAATCGTTCTTTTCAAACTTGTTAGTGAACAATATTTCATTATAGTCTATTTGTATGGAAAAGTTTGCTTGATAACTAACCAATTTCGAAACCTGAAGCGTTAACAAACAATTCTGAAAAAATAAAAAAACTTGTTAAATTCAAATCAATCGATTAATTTTCTTCGTAATTGTACTATACATAGGAGAGTAGTAGGTCTACTTCCTTGTAAGATTTCGGCTTGATTGCTTAATCACAAACATTTTGCAAGAACTGAAAATTAAAAATCCGAACCGCTTCGATAACCATCGTTAAACTTACTCCTATATGTATACTCATAGTTTATTCCATTTGTAGCAGAAAATATTATACCAATACCTTAAAGTTATTTCGGGGTAAACTGTCAAAATAGGAATTTCGAAATATTCAAAATTTATCAAAATATATACGGTGGCTCAAAAAAGTATTTGTACACTGCGTTTTTCGCCAATAACTTCATAGGTATGTATGATATCGAATCCAAACCTATTTTGTTTAATACTCCATCAAGTATAGAGACAATCTGCAAATGAAGAATTTTTTTCCAGGAATAATAAAAGAATTATGCAAAAAAAACGAAAATTTTCGGGCAAAAAAATTATTCGTGCATTTACAATTGAGCTGCTAAACCTCGATACTGACTCACGCATGGTATGAACTCTGCGTAAAATGTGAACAAGTCTTTGTCCACACATTAGTTTTGACCTATTCTATGCGACAGTGAATCTTCAAGCTCTGGACAGACATGACGGCATTGAAAAGCGAAATATCAATATCCATGCGAGATAGAGTGATTTTTCTTCGGAAACGCGGTGAAAGTTACCGAAAAATTAGTAAAGAACTAAATCTAAGTTTCACAACAGTGCAGTATATAATTAAAAAATACGAAACAACAAACAGCACCGAAAATACGCCACCAACCGGTCGACCGAGAATGAGAACGTCGGAGTATCGTTAAAGAGGCTATAAAAAAACCGTTCACAAGTGCTCGCAGTTTAGCGAATGATCTCGCGTCAACATCAAAGAAGATCGTCTGTCCCAGACTATTCGAAACGTTTTGCATTCTGCCCAAATATATGGCAGAATTGCCCGGAAAAAACCATTAATTAATAATACAAATCGAGAAAAACGTTTGGGTTTCGCAAAAACCTACAGAAATAAATCTACCGGACCCGCAGATGTTAAATTTCGATTCATCCGAGAATACGACACGTTTCCAAAATTCTATAGATGTATTTCTGCAGGTTTTTGCGAAACCTAAACGTTTTTCTCGATTTCTATGATCAATTAATAGTTTTTTCCGGGCAGTTCTGCCGTATATTTGGGCAGAATGCAAAACGTTTCGAACAGTCTGGGGACAGATGATGTTCCCTAATGTTGATGCGAGATCATTCGCTAAACTGCGAGCACTTGTGAACGGTTTTTTTGTAATCTCTTTAACGATACTCCGATGCTCTCGTTCTCGGTCGATCGGTTCGTGGCTTATTTTCGGTGCTGTTTGTTGTTTCGTATTTTTTTTTATTATATTGCACTGTTGTGAAACTTAGATTTAGTTTTTTACTAATTTTTCGGTAACTTTCACCGCGTTTCTGAAGAAAAATCCCTCCATCTCGCATGGATATTGATATTTCGCTTTTCTTTGCCGTCATGTCTGTTCAGAGCTTGAAGATCCACTATCGCATCGAATAGGTCAAAGCCAATGTGTGAACAAAGACTTGTTCACATTTTACGCAGAGTTCATACTATGCGTGAGTCAGTATCGAGGCTTAGCAGCTCAATTGTAAATGTACGAATACTTTTTTTGCCCGAAAATTTTCGTTTTTTTGCATAATTCTTTTATTATTCCTGGGAAAAATTCTTCATTTGCAGATTGGCTCTATACTTGATAGAGTATTTAACAAAATAGGTTTGGATTCGATATCATGTATACCTATGAAGTTATTGGCAAAAAACGCAGTGTACGAATACTTTTTTGATTCACTGTATATTTCGCTCGATTCTTTCCAATTCAATAGCAAATAGTGTTTGATGATAGTCCATCCGTACGAAAAACTCAGCGTGATAGTTCAAAAATTGCAAGGGCTAGAGTGTTAACAAACATTTTCGGTAAAAATAACAAAAAAAGAACAAAATTTTGAATCAGCAGTTCAATTTTTTCTGAAATTATACTAGGTACACAAAGGAGATTGGCGAATCTATACTTGCATGCAAAATTTTAGATCCTGATTATGTCACATATACACACACGCATTCATTTCCGGATATCTTTATAAATATGTTTTTTCAACGTTTTGGGATATTTTGAATATAGTAGCAAAAAAGTCACGAAAAAAATTTTATTCATGAAAATCAACGATCCTCTATGAGAAAGTAAAACAAATGTTGAAAAAAACTTGATTATATACGATTCTCTAGGATGTTCGTAAATATATTTCTGGGACAGCAAGTTCACTGTTTGGTGTAAATTTATTTGAATTCCCGGTTATCTTTGAGACAAACTCGGTTACATTGGATTTGTTTACGATATACTTTTAATTATAGACAGAGCTGCGATACTTTTCGGTCCATTTTTAGTTGCAATAATTTGTTGAATCCACGTGACGAACCAATGATCGCTAGAAAAAAAATTTTGTGTCGTTGAAAACTTGCTGCCCTCAAAATTTGCCGCCCGCAGAATTCGCCGACCTAGGCCCGGGCCTACTGGGCCTACTGGTAAATCCGCCACTGATATACCTATATATACCTGTATATACATGTATATACCTATATATACCTATGTATAGCTGTATATACCTGTATATACCTGTATATACCTGCATATACCTATGTATAGCTGTATATACCTGTATATACCTGCATATACCAGTATATACTTGTATATACGAGTATTTACTTGTATATACCAGTATGTACTTGTATATACCTGAATATACCTGTATACACTTGTATATACCTGTATATACCAGTATATACTTGTATAATCCTATATATACTTGCGTATACCTGTATATATCTGTATATATAAAGCTGCTTACATATTCGTACATATGCTGTTATATGTATAGATAAATGCATCGATAATGCATATAAGAGCGCTTATGCATAGTGAGGCGAAAAAGAGCGACGCGCGCCGTGTCTACCGCACACACTTAAGAGGAGGCTAAATACCGACACTACGCTTCGAAATCGCCATCCAAACTTGCTCTCATACGAATGAATGGAATTCAATAAAATTTTAACAGCATAATCGGAATTATGGCACAAATGGAGCCTCACTAAAAAAATTTTGAAAAATAAAAAAAAATTTTATAGATCCGATTACCATCAGGAATCTGTAATTGAAAATCTTGAATTATGAGACTTTTTACTGTATTTCGTCTAAACTAAGAGTGAGGCTCCATGAAGAACGCCAAGACACAAATATCAAGACGTTTTCGACATTATTTTATGGAAAAGACACATCGTAAGTTTGGATGGCGCATAAGGAGATAAATATCGATAAATTGTAGTTTTATCGAAACACGAAATGGCGAAATCTAGTTTACAAACGTGCGAGGGAGGGCAGCACCATGGATTCTGACGAGTAACCTAATATTTTTGCGGCTTCAATGAATTCGTTAGAGTTGGTTGTGACGCGTTTTAGCCCCTTAACTATCAATTAATTGTTAATTAACTTATCCTCCTCTGAATTTTCAAAATTTAATAAATTTTCATTTACGGTTTTGGGAGAAAGACTGGACGACGGTGATAAGTCGATAATGTAGGGATTGAATAAAAATGGTATTTAGCCTCCTCTTAACACATAATACAAGCCCCTCTCTGTAAAATCGTATTACACCGCACATACACGGGCTCGATATCTATAGAGACGTGACTTGAACATTTTCGCGATGATAAATATTCGGAATAATTCGCCGAACATTATGATATCTCAGTATCACGTGGGCGGAAAAAATAAAAATGGTATCAATGGAAAGCTAATTTTTTTAAAAGATTACCATAGATCGTAAGTGTTAAAAAAGTTGTCAGGTTTTTTAGTAATATCGAATTGAAATGTAAAAAGGGCGTGGGCCGAGGCATATTCGCGTATATAAGAGTGCGCGGCAATCTCGACTGAGACTCAGTTTTTTTAATACTTGGCGTCCAGTCGCTGCCGTGACTCTTGATAGATTTTACTATACGCATAGCATAAATCTTCGGCGCATAGCGAAAAATATTACGAAGTTATTAGTAAAATGTCATTCTTTAGATCGTGCTTATTGTAGAATACTGAAAACTAATGGTTCCAATCACGTGGGCAGAATATTGTTTGAATACTACAAAAAAATCACTATATTCCGAATAAATTGTCTTATTTGTATTATAATGTTTTTCACGTTTCCTATAACAAATGCTTCAGATTAATAAGCGTGTAGCAATGTAAACAATGTGGGAACGAAAAATTCTTATGCTGCCGAAATACAATACAGCCGCCGAGTACACAAAACATGCATGGTAAAAACTTCACACGTTTTTATAGGTATTATTACATTGATTGTAGAATTTAACTATGCTGACATCCAAAATTTGCGGCTTTCAAGGCATTTTTACGTATTAGTAATTTCTTATCGGACATTGTAAATGTTGCATGGAAGCGAATAAAAAAATTGTTTTTCTGCGCACGATAATTTCTTGTTCACATAAAACTATTTACAATATAAACAAAGAAAAAGTGCAATTTGTTAAAATTAGTTTGTTTTATAGCGATTCTTACAGAGATTGTCTTACTTTATATATAGTCTATAGGACATTCTTCAAGAATGTTGTAATTTTTTACTAAAAAAATGGATCCGTTTTCTCCGTGCATTGACCGAAGAACAATGATTTAGTCTATTTATTGTAATAAAGAACCCCTCATTTTTGAGCCTCAATCGAAGGGGCAAAAAAACAAGGGGCTAAAAAGGGGTTAATGGTTAGCATTTTTTCCCACAGATAAGTAATTATCATAGGATCGGGTCATCGTTATTTTATTAAGTATATGTTGAGCTTAATTTATGGAAATTGTTATTGAAATATCTCGAAAATTGATAGAGATCATCCTTCATTTGTGAAAGTTACAGTGATATATCACGAACTTATGCAAAAAATTCAAAATTTTATATAATCTAAATTATCTTTGTAACTAAAATTATTTCTCTACATCTTCTCACCTCGGAATTACAAAATCTACGCAAGCTACTTACGCTTTTTTTTTCAATGAATTGAAAATTCAATAATATCACCGCATTAAGTCGAGTCAGCGTCAAAACCGCGATTTTTATTGATACTTTATAATTTTTGTAAAATGACGTTACAGGCCGTTATTTGAATTTTTGACCCATTTTTTGTTTCAAAATTTCAAAAAGTAACCTGCAACTCTATAATTAAATCCCAAAAATTCGAATTCAAAAAAATCCCAAAATTTCAAAAGAAATCCTAAAAATTAAGAATCTGAAATTAACAAAAAAAAAACAAATCACATAAGCCAAGCCAAAAACTCAGCGTGCGTAAATTATTAAAGACCAAGCCAAACTAAAAAACTTGGCGTGCAGGGTTAAGAAAAATAAGCCCGGGAGGTGCTGTAGGATTTCCACGAGATCAGATAGAAAATTATTATACCTACTCATATAGTGAAAACACAGATTTTTATCATTTGTATTTTTTACTGTCAAGTACAGTAGACGATCGGATAACTTGACTGCTTGCATATCTTGACTCTCCTTATGACCGTTTCTCTCCACTTCAAACCTTTGAACGACCGCGAAACATCTATGAGCATGCATATTACCAACATGCGTAGTGCGCATGTGCTTAGACACGTGAGTGGGAGAATGAAGGGAAAGTAAAGTTATGTGAATGTTTCCGGCCCCGTCGAGTTAAGCTATCTGATCACCTACTGTAGTTTGCTGACGATTACTGACTGAGAAGATTTATGACAAGGAAGTAGCTGTTGTGATTTATAAAATTCGGACATAACCAAAGGTCAATAAAACCCAGATAGACAGCCATGATTATAAGGCCGTGTATACATTTGATGAAGCAAATTTTCCAGTATCTTGGCTACATGCTGTGATGCATGCCCATGAGTTCATTTAGTATGATGAATTTTCAAAACATTTCGATCTCATCATGTCGTTTACAAATGCATCATCCGTTGACTACAAGATGAACTCATAAGCCGGCAAATTTACATTCTGCAATGAATATTTGCAGATGGATATCATATGAAAGCCATCCAATGATTTTTTTAGTGTATTCACTAGGTTAGCATTGAAAGTATACATGCCATGCATGAAATATGATGGCGTTATGCGTGTTTCTCAGTTATACATTAGATGAGCGTAATATGACGGCGATATGCATGTTTCTTAGTGATACATTCGATGAGCGCAATATGACGGCTGCAAAATCACTGCAAAATGACAGCATGTTGTGACAAGCCTCGCATCTTTTGCAAGTCCAAAAAATTAATTATAAAGTTATTAATAATGTTCACCAATATCTGAGAATTTTCGCAAATCACGGCCGCCATATTGAATTTTTGAAAATTGTTTTCATTTACTTAGAAAAAAAATTATTTCAACTAATTTTCTTTGAATGTTTTAATTTTTTTGTTTTATATTTCAGTTTCATATAAGCAAACAAACTTTTACAAAAGCTGCACTATTTTTCATCATTTTTGTTATCAAATAGAACCCCCATTTTGAATTCTACAAATTTCCCTATAGATTCGATTGAGATATTCGAATTCGCGAAACTGTAAAAAAAACTAAGAAATTGACTTTCACGAATATCCCATTTTTTTTAAATTTTGGATGGCATATTGAATCGTCTATCTTTTTAATTCTTAATTTATTAATTACTTTCATTTTTAACTGTATATATATAATATTCAAATGTGACTCGTTTTCCCTGGCATGTCACCACTGATATATCATATAAGTGAAGAATATTCATAAGTACTCGGTAGCGTAATAGGTAGCGTGTTAGGTTGTTAAGTAGGATAGATAGGCAGGTCGCAGGTTCGAATCCCACTGGAGACAGAAGAAATTGAAATATTATGAAATGGGGTGTTTTTCAGGGGTTGCGAGCGAAACGTTTTGCTCGATCGGGGATTTAATCCTTGAGCGAGCACATTGCAGGTATACGAAGGGTAGCTCGTATCGCGAGAGGAACTTAATGGTATACCGGGACGATCGAATCGGAGAGGGAGCGCAAAGAGACTCAGGTAGTTTCCCTCTCCTCGCGAGTCGAGGAGCCATTTATTTTTGGGGATCGTATCGCGAGCGAGTAAATAGTTCTCGGACGAGGTTTCCATCCTATCGCGAGTTATTGGGTGTCTCGAGTCCGTCGGATCGATCCTATGAGGATCGAAACGTCCGAGAACTCTTCCAGTAAAACTCGCCGAGGATCAAAACCTCGAGCGACGCAAAAGGGTTTCGATCTTTACCTGGCCCGATCTCGTTGGGCATAGGATGTTTCCCTCTTTGTTTTGCGTTACATTATATATGTACGATCTTGACTATTGGATGAAATATTGAAACGGCATTTTTACATAAAATAATAAAACATTGAACTTTAAAAAAATTGTGACTGCAAAAATCTCATAGATTACATATTATGATTAATGTAATCTTTTCAATGGAAACGTATTTTTTTTAAATATTCTACTATTGAAATGACGATTGTTTTTGAACGCTTCATTTTCTTTTGTGCATGCAACCGTTAATAGTTAATTACGTTGCGACAATCGTTTTTTTTTAATTTTAAGCCGACAATTATTTTTTTATCTTTAAATTCTTGGGAAACAGGAGTATTGAAATACAAATTTTTGTTAACATGATTAATGTTTGCGAATTGCCGTAATTTATTTCCCTTAATTTCGTTGTTTTTCTAAATTATCATTTCCTGTTATTCTTTTATTCGCATTTTTGCTTGACAATTATCACCAGTGATGAATGTAACGAAAAATTATAATACATACAGTCGATAGGTAAGCACTAACGCAAGCCGGGCTTTCGTAAACCGGATCAACAAATAATAACATATATCTTTGAATATATATGTGGCATTCCACGGTATTTCGATCAAAATCTTACCTTGATGGTTTCGATTTTCCTCTAAACTTTTTATATAAATAAGGACATTCAAAAAAATTTCCGAAATTTTTTCAGAATTTTTCAGCCACGCGTTTTTTGGATTTATTCATTTATTTTTTTTAAACAAAAGCAACAACTTTGTGAAATCTGAAAAAATGCGGAAAAATCTAAAAAAATATAACAAATTTTTTGGGCTTTGTTCCATAACGGAGATTTCAATACTCTATGAGTCAAATTCAAAAAAATATAAAAAAACGTTGACTCATAGAGTTTTGAAATCTCCATTTTGGAACAAAGCCCAAAAATTTTGTTATATTTTATTAGATTATTTTTTATTTTTAATGTCCTTATTTATATAAAAAATTAAGAGGAAAATCAAAATCATGAAGGTAAGATTTTGATCGAAATACCGTGGAATGCCACATATATTTATATAATATATATATATAATGCATTCCGTGCGATTTCGAACGGTCAAAAAGTTGTCCACTCTAAAAAATTGACATTTTGTCAAATTATTTAATTATATGAAAAAGGGTAGTGTACATTTTTTCAAAATTTTGGGATCACATTTTTTTGAGTTTTTGAGAATTTCATAATTGTCTGAGTACCGTTATATCTTGAAACTCTATATCTATATTCATATATATCCATCATATGTACACTCCGTGATAATATATATAGGTATAGACATTGTAGCGATGACCGTACGGAGAGCAAAATTCAGGTAAGGATCGAAACCGCTCGACTCTCGACGAGTTTTGCTCCTCGAGGAGTTATACTCCATCGAGCCTATGCGCATTCGATCCTCGGCGATCGACCCGTTCAATGAGTTCCGACGGGAGATCCCATAGACTCAGTATACCTATATATATCTCTCTGTATACGTATATATTAGACTGATTCGCGAAATTAGATTTTTTTTTTTTAATCTTTGATTAAATACTTTCGGGGAAGTGAAAAAGATGCCTGTTGAAAGCAGGGCTCTGAATATTGATATATTTAGAAGTCCCTCGTAGCGAATGTATATTTCAGATTTAAATGACACAGGAAAAAAAAATTCAAACTTTGAAATTTTTTACCTCGACTTCGTGTAAACTACTGTTGGTCGTTTCTTTAAAAATTAGGTTCTTTACGATAATGCAATTCAAACTTTTTTTTCAAGAAAGATTTCACAATATTTAGTTATAAGTTTTAACATTTTTCCGGAAACTAAAAAAGGGGAAATTTACTCAAAATTTAATTTTAACTTTGCATAACTTTCGAAGGAGTGAGTTTTTCAAAAAATCTTGTGAGACCTTTTTTGTAAAGCGTTCCATTCCCTATAAGAATATGTATCGCAGATTTCGGTACAGGGAATTGAAGTCGAGGTATGACATTTCAAAGTATGAACATTTTTTTTCCTGTATTATTTAAATGGAAATTCGTGATGAGAGATCTCAAAATATTAATATTAAGATCTCTGCTTATATACGTATATATACGCCCGTTCATTCCTGTGCGCCCCGTGTTAATGCATATAGGTATAGGTATAGTAATGATGACCATACGGAGAGCAAAATTCAGGTAAGGATCGAAACGTCTCGCCTCGTGAGAGGTTTCGATCCTCAGGCTTAGTATACCTATATATATCTCTGTCTCGCTCCCTCGCTCTATATCTCTCTCTCTCTATATCTATATACATATACACTCAGTCAAAAAATTAAAGGAACAGCAAAATTTTCGAGATTTTTCAGCGATTTTCCAAAGGCTGTAACTTTGTTAATTTTGGTCGTGAAAAAATTTCAAAAAAAGCATTTTGAAGCTTGAATCTTCTACTTTTGGAATCTTGAGTCAACATTTTTTTATGGGCATCACCCTCGACGCAGTCGAAAGAAATATCACGGTAAAAATTTTCTCGAAATTTTTGCTTTTTTCAAAACAGTCGATGGGCTTCAAAAAATTTTTTCGAACTTGACCAATCTATGGATCGTTTAGCTGAATTCTTTGGTTTCAATTTGCTTTTTTTATTTTTGTTCTACGACCATTTTTCGCTGAGATATCGGCGATAGAACAAAAATTCGTCTTTTTTTTTAAATCTTCGATATCTCTGGAACTAATGATCGTACAGCGAGTAAACGGTGGGTTTCGGAAACTTGAATCTGCCCTCTATAAGTGCCTGTTATTGTCATAAGCGAAAAAAAATTGTTTCCATGCTCAATTTTGACTTGAAAAAGTCCAAAAAATTAGCTTTTTTTCTTGTTTTATAAAATCTACCACAACTTTGCAGATATTGCGAAAAATACCAATGTTTTAAAGTCTTTTTTTAGCTCAATACATACCTAAAAACCATGCCAATTTTCAAAACCATCGGTCGAACCGTTTTTTGTGACCGAGTCATCAAACTTTTAGAAAAATTGAAGGAACACATTTATTCATCCTTAATGACCAATTAATTAATGGTGTTAAAAATGAATTAAAAAGTTTTTCTTTCTTTTCTCTCAAATTTGCATTTAATGAGCGTGAAAACTAAAAAAAAAATCCACATTTCAAAGAGAAAAAAATTTTTTTTTTCAAAATTAAATTTTTTTTTATTTTTTAAATTTGAATAAAAAAATTTATTAGCATTTTTTTCAAAATTTTATTTCGATATTTATTACATATTGAATGCAAAATTGTAAAAAAAATGCCAATACAATTTTTTTTTCAAATTAAAAAATAAAACAAAATCGAAATTTCGAAAAAAATTTTTTTTTTTCGAAATTTGGATTTTTTCTAGCTTTCCCCGCTCGTTACATGCAAATTTAAGGGGGAAAAAAAGAAAACTTTTTTCAAAAATTTTTAACAACATTAATTGGTCATTAAGGATCAATAAACGTGTTCCTTCAATTTTTCTAAAAGTTTGATGACCCGGTCACAAAAAACGGTTCGACCGATTGTTTTGAAAATTGGCATGGTTTTTAGGTATGTATTGAGCTAAAAAAGGACCTTAAAACATTGGTATTTTTCGCAATATCTGCAAAGTTGTGGTAGATTTTCTAAAACATGAAAAAAAGCTAATTTTTTGCTCTTTTTCAAGTTAAAATTAAGAATGGAAACAATTTTTTTTCGTTTATAACAATAACAGGCACTTATAGAGGGTAGATTCAAGTTTCCGAAACTCACCGTTTACTCGCTGTACGATCATTAGTTCCAGAGATATCGAAGATTTAAAAAAAAAGACGAATTTTTGTTCAATCACCGATATTTTAGCGAAAAATGGTCGTAGAACAAAAATAAAAAAAGCAAATTGAAGCCAAAGAATTCAGCTAAACGATCCATAGATTGGTTAAGTTCGGAAACATTTTTTGAAGCCTATCGACTGTTTTGAAAAAAGCAAAAATTTCGAGAAAATTTTTACCGTGATATTTCTTTCGACTGCGTCGAGGGTGATGCCCATAAAAAATTTTTGACTTAAGATTCCAAAAGTAGAAGATTCAAGCTTTAAAATGCTTTTTTTGAAAAATTTTTACGACCAAAATTAACAAAGTTACAGCCTTTGGAAAATCGCTGAAAAATCTCGAAAATTTTGCTGTTCCTTTAATTTTTTGACTGAGTGTATATCCACGCTTATTCCTGAACACCCCGTGATAATATATATAGGTATAGACATTGTAGCGATGACCGTACGGAGAGCAAAATTCAGGTAAGGATCAAAACCGCTCGACTCTCGACGAGTTTTACTCCTCGAGGAGTTATACTCCATCGAGCCCGTGCGCATTCGATCCTCGATGATCAACACGTTCAATGAGTTCCGACGGGGGATCCCATTGACTCAGTATATCTATATATATCTCTCTGTATACGTATATATTAGACTGATTCACGAAATTAGATTTTTTTTTTTAAATCTCCGATTAAATACTTTCGGAGAAGTGAAGAAGATGCCTGTTGAAAGCAGAGCTCCGAGTGTTGATATATTTAGAAGTCTCTCGTCGTTAATTTAAATTTTAGATTTAAATGACACCGGAAAAAAAAATCAAACTCTGAAATTTTTTACCTCGACTTTGTGTGAACTACTGTTGGTCATTTCTTAAAAAATTAGGTTATTTACGATAATGGAATTCAAACTTTTTTTTCAGGAAAGATTTCACAATGTTAGTAATAAATTTTAACATTTTTCCGGAAACTAAAAAAAAGGGAAATGTGCTCTAAATTTAATTTTAACTTTGCATAACTTTCGAAGGAGTGAGTTTTTCAAAAAAATCTTGGGAGACCTTTTTTGTAAAGCGTTCCATTCCCTATAAGAATATGTATCGCAGATTTTGGTACAAGGACGTGAAGTCGAGGTATGACATTTCAAAGTATATACATTTTTTTTCCTGTATTATTTAAATGGAAATTCGGGATGAGAGATCTCAAAATATTAATATATTCTGAGATCTCTCATCAGGAATTTCCATTTAAATAATACAGAAAAAAAAATGTTTAAACTTCGAAATGACATACCTTGACTTCAAGTCCCTGTACCAAAATCTGTGATACATATCCTTACAAGGAATGGAACGCTTTACAAAAAAGGTCCCTCAAGATTTTTTGAAAACTCACTCCTTCGAAAGTTATGCAAAGTTAAAATTAAATTTTGCGTAAATTTCCCTTTTTTTAGATTCCGGAAAAATGTTGAAACTTATTACTAAATATTGTGAAATCTTTCTTGAAAAAAAAGTTTGAATTGCATTATCGTAATAACCTAATTTTTAAAGAAACGACCAACAGTAGTTCACACGAAGTCGAGGTAAAAAATTTCAAAGTTTGAATTTTTTTTTCCTGTGTCATTTAAATCTAAAATATAAATTCGCTACGAGGGTCTTCTAAATATATCAATATTCAGAGCTCTGCTTTAAACAGGCATCTTTTTCACTTCCCCGAAAGTATTTAATCAAAGATTTCAAAAAAAAAAATCGTATTTCGTGAATCAGTCTAATATATACGTATACAGAGAGATATATATAGGTATACTGAGTCAATGGGATCTCCCGTCGGAACTCATTGAACGGGTCGATCGCCGAGGATCGAATGCACATGGGCTCGATGGAGTATAACTCCTCGAGGAGCAAAACTCGTCGAGAGTCGAGCGGTTTCGATCCTTACCTAAATTTTGCTCTCCGCACGGTCATCGCTACAATGTCTATGCCTATATATATTATCACGGGGTGTACAGGAATAAGCGTGGATATATATGTATATAGATATAGAGAGAGAGATATAGAGCGAGGGAGCGAGACAGAGATATATATAGGTATACTAAGCCTGAGGATCGAAACCTCTCACGAGGCGAGACGTTTCGATCCTTACCCGAATTTTGCTCTCCGTATGGTCATCATTACTATACCTATACCTATATACATTAACACGGGGCGTACAGGAATGAACGGGCGTATATATATATATATATATATATGTAAGCAGCGATCTCAATATTAATATTTTGAGATCTCTCATCCCGAATTTCCATTTAAATAATACAGGAAAAAAAATGTTTATACTTTGAAATGTCATACCTCGACTTCACGTCCTTGTACCAAAATCTGCGATACATATTCTTATAGGGAATGGAACGCTTTACAAAAAAGGTCTCCCAAGATTTTTTTGAAAAACTCACTCCTTCGAAAGTTATGCAAAGTTAAAATTAAATTTAGAGGACATTTCCCTTTTTTTTAGTTTCGAAAAAATGTTAAAATTTATTACTAAACATTGTGAAATCTTTCTTGAAAAAAGAGTTTGAATTCCATTATCGTAAATAACCTAATTTTTAAAGAAATGACCAACAGTAGTTCATACAAAGTCGAGGTAAAAAATTTCAAAGTTTGAATTTTTTTTTGCTGTGTCATTTACATCTAAAATTTAAATTAACGACGGGAGACTTCTAAATATATCAACATTCGGAGCTCTGCTTTCAACGGGCATCTTCTTCACTTTCCCGAAAGTATTTAATCGGAGATTTAAAAAAAAATCTAATTTCGTGAATCAGTCTAATATATACGTATACAGAGAGATATATACAGGTATACTGATTTAATTGGATCTCCCGTCGGAACTCATTGAACGGGTCGATCGCCGAGGATCGAGTGCGCATGGGCTCGATGGAGTATAACTCCTCGAGGAGCAAAACTCGTCGAGAGTCGAGCGGTTTCGATCCTTACCTGAGTTTTTCTCTCCGCACAGTCATCGCTACAATGTCTATACCTAAATATATAATCACGGGGTGTACATGAATAAGCGTGGATATATATGTATATAGATTAAATCCCAAAAATTCGAATTCAAAAAATCTCAAAAATTCAAAAAAAATCCTAAAAATAAAAAATCTGAAATTAACAACAAAAAAAAACAAAAAAAAACCAATCACAGAAGGCAAGTCAAAAACTTGGCGTGCGTAAATTATTAAAGACCAAGCCAAACTAAAAAACTTGGCGTGCAGGGTTAAGAAAAATAAGCCCGGAAGGTGCTGTAGGATTTCCACGAGATCAGATAGAAAATTATTATACCTACTCATATAGTGATAACACAGATTATTATCACTTGTATTTTTTACTGTCAAGTACAGTAGACAATCGGATAACTTGACTGCTCGCGAATCTTGACACTCCCTATAACCGTTTCTCACCGCTTCAAACCTTTGAACGACCGCGAAACATCTATGAGCATGCGTATTGCCAACATGCGTAGTGCGCATGCGCTTAGACACGTGAGTAGGAGAATGAGGGGAAAGTTAAGTTATGTGAATGTTTCCAGCCCCGTCGAGTTAAGTTATCTGATCGCCTACTGTAGTTTGCTGACGATTACTGACCGAGAATATTTATGACAAGGAAGTAGCTATTGTGATTTATCAAATTCGGACATAACCAACCCAGATAGACAGCCATGATTATCACGCCATGCATACATTCGATGAAGCAAATTTTCCAGTATATTGGCTACATGTTGTGATGCATGCCCATTAGTTGATTTAGTATGATGAATTTACAAAACATTTCGATCTCATCATGTCGTTTACAAATGCATCATCCGTTGACTACAAGATGAACTCATAAGCCGGCAAATTTACAATCTGCAAAGAATATTTGCAGATGGATATCATATGAAAGCCATTCAATGATTTCTTTAGTGTATTCACTAGGTTAGCATTGGAAGTATACATGCCATGCATGCAATATGATGGCGTTATGCGTGTTTCTCAGTTATACATTCGATGAGCGCAATATGACGGCGACATGCATGTTTCTTAGTGATACATTCGATGAGCGCAATATGACGGCTGCAAAATCACTGCAAAATGACAGCATGTTGTGACAAGCCTCGCATCTTTTGCAAGTCCAAAAAATTAATTATAAAGTTATTAATAATGTTCACCAATATCTGAGAATTTTCGCAAATCACGGCCGCCATATTGAATTTTTGAAAATTGTTTTCATTTACTTAGAAAAAAAATTATTTCAACTAATTTTCTTTGAATGTTTTAATTTTTTTGTTTTATATTTCAGTTTCATATAAGCAAACAAACTTTTAAAAAAGTTGCACTATTTTTTATCATTTTTTTTAATCAAATAGAACCCCCATTTTGAATTCTACAAATTTCCCTATAGATTCGATTGAGATATTCGAATTCGCGGAACTGTAAAAAAAACTAAGGAATTGACTTTCACGAATATCTCATTTTTTTGAATTTTTGGATGCTATCCCACACGGAACCGAGTGTCCATTGGACGTCCATCTATCATCCATAGATCCTTAACACGTCTACATCCACGATGGACGTAATGCGGACATCCATTGAACATCCATGATATACTTTTGATTGGACAAAACGCAATGGATCACACAGGACGTATATTGTATGTCCACGACACGTACTATTTCTTGAGCTACAAATATACACAACACGGCCATCCATGGTATGTCCATAAGTAGACATTAAATAGCTTTTAATTCAGGATAGTTATTGAACATCCATTGGACGTTCCAGGTTCGTAAACGAAAATCACATTCGGAGGACGTCAATTGAACGTCTATCGGATGTTCCATGTAGGATTTCCAATAGACGTGAACCTGGAACGTCCAATAGATGTCCAATTACTATACTGAATTAAGAGCTATTGAATATCTACCTATGGGCATACCATAGATGGCCGTGTTGTGTGTGTTTGTAGCTTAAGAAATAGTACGTGTGTGAACATACAATATACGTCCTGTGTGATCCATCGCGTGGTGTCCAATCAAAAGCATTCGTCCTTTAGATGTACATTTAAGTATTTCGGGCAGCTGTGATATGGGTACGCCGATTGACCGTCGTATGTACGTACAAATTACGTCTATCGAAGGATAACGCGGGAGTTTATTCGACGTCCACGACACATATTTTTGGAGCTATAAATATGTTCCGCGCGTAACTTAACAGCCATGGGACGTCCAATAATCATTTAAGTTGGATGAAAATTTCATTCCGGGGAAGTCCATGGGACATTCCTTAAACCACTATCGGAGATGCGAAACGGCAGCGATTCTATGTGCTGAAAAAGTTTCGTATACGTACCTTTAGATATTTTTTAGAGGTACCTGTAGACCACATAAAGTGACATTTAATGTACGTATTTAAGACGAATGCCAATAGTGCAAAAGATATCTAATGATCATCTATTATACGTCCCTTAATTTAAACGCTATTGATTACACATTATCCATTAATTATAAATTTCATTACGACTATACATTATTCAAGGTTTGTGAGACAAAGATATATAAGTATATCAGCAAACTACATCGTATAAGGTTTTTACATGCATAAGTTTCTCATAAGTCAAGTTAGTGTAGGTAGGTAGGTAGGTAGGTAGGAGATTAGAAAAGTTAAGCAGCACCCCTTGAATCCAATACTTGGATGGGTGACCGCAGCGTGAAAAATCGAAAACTATTTTTTTTTCTTTTTTTCTGTAAAATATGGATATCTCGTAGGCCCCGAATATTATATAATCAGTCACAAAGTTTATAATTAATTAATAATGTGTAGTTAATAACGATTAAATTATTTAAATAAAGGGACGTATAATGGATGATCATTGGACATCTTTCGGATCACTGGTTTATTCGTCTTAAATACGTAAATCAGACGTCATTTTTTGGGGTCTAGTCCGTCTAAAAACCGTCTCAAGGTACGTATAAGGGATGTTTCCAGTACATAGAACAGGTGCCGTTTCGCACTTCTTTTAGCAGTGATAGGGATACTCATAGACGTCCCTGGGATGGAGCATTCATCCACCATGTATGGATATTGGACGTCCCATGGCCCTAATGTTCCGTGTGGGATATTGAATCGTCTATTTTTTTAATTCTTAATTTATTAATTACTTTCATTTTTAACTGTGTATATATAATATTCAAATGTGATCCGTTTTCCCTGGCATGTCACCACTGATATATCATATAAGTGAAGAAAATTCATAAGTACTCGGTAGCGTAATAGGTAGCGTGTTGGGTTGTTAGGTAGGATAGTAGGCAGGTCGCAGGTTCGAATCCCACTGGAGACAGAAGAAATTGAAATGTAATGAAATTGGGTGTTTTTTTAATTTTTTAAAAATGTAATCGGTTCAGAAGCTATGTAAATGAAAAAATATACATAATCAATTTTTTTTTCAAGCAATAGAAATTTAAAAAAAAAATCGTATGAAAATTACAATACCTCACATCCCGACGGTCATATGAGCTTCATATGAGCGCAAGCAATTTCACCAGGGTATGACGACAATATGATCTTCGTATGAGCACCACAATTTCGTCACGCCGTGACTGCCATATGAGCCCCGTATGATGTGTTATTGTCAATCATCGTATGATGCAAATGTGACTTCCAGATGAGCACTCATAAGCGACACACAGCTGTGAGTGTTCCTTTCCGTCATAGATGTATGCAATATGATGCCAATATGAGCTACATTCGTCTATCTGGGCAAAGGTCAATAAGATTCTCAACTATTCCAGAAATAATGATAATATCATTGTTCGTTCATTTGAATATAAACCTTGGACAAGATTTTTCTCAGTGAACTTTTCTCATAGTTACTCACTAGTTTACCCTTACCTCTTGTGTATATTCTCATGGTTGCTTACTAGGGCACTTGATCAATTGTTTTCTTTTTCATTTTCTCATTCAATCAACTCCTTCGTTAAACGATAAGGGTGGATGGTCTCGGTTTTTCCTCGCCGAGCGTATTGGTTCTCAACCCTGCACGCCAAGTTTTTTAGTTTGGCTTGGTCTTTAATAATTTACGCACGCTAAGTTTTTGACTTGGCTTCTGTGATTGGTTTTTTTTTTGTTAATTTCAGATTTTTTATTTTTAGGATTTTTTTTTAATTTTTGAGATTTTTTGAATTCGAATTTTTGGGATTTAATACTTGGCGTCCTTTTTTTTACTTCTGAGAAGGATTTTGTAATTGATTTCACTTCTTTTTGAAAGTTGTTTCGAAGTATCTTTACTGATTTAATTTATTAACATGAATTTTATATAAATTGTTGTTGAAATCGTCGAAAATGAAGAAGAACAAAAAATGAAAGTGCATGGCTTGTTGTGTATACGCAGTTGGAAATACAGTACAGTTATTTCGGTACATTCTTTGTATATCAAAAAAAATTTAATTGTTTCAATTGATTGATATCTCTTGTAATGTAACTATATTTGATAGGAATGCCTAAAATTATACACTGAGAAAAAAATTGTCGAATGAACTATATTTGTAGTCGCATACGCACGAGTAAATATTTATTTGGTATAACTAAATAATTAGTTTCTTGAATAATTCTGCGCTTCAGTTGACGAAAATATGATTCATACAAAAAAAATTGGAGTCGTACAACTAAATATTTAGTCGTGCGTATGCGACTAAAGATTTAGTTCATTCAACCATTTTTTTCTCAGTGTAGTAGCTGCCAGTTATATTAGAGGAAATATTCGCTATAAAGACAGTGTGAAATTTAATTATAATCCAATACGCAGATATTCTCAAACAATGCTTTGTAAAACCTTTCCGTAGATTCGCAATTGTCGACAAAAATAAGCAAGAAAAATTAAATTCCTATAACTATCACAGCCCTATGATCTAAATTGGTGATGGTACAATAAACATGGCGTTAAAAAAATTAGGCTCAAAAGTTTTATTAGGTATAAGAAAGGGCGTGTGAAAATATGGGCTCTTAATATTAATGTTAACATCGTACTCATCGCATTTTTCTATTTTCCATAAGAATAACATGGGAAGAATTATTTTTACGTCTTCTGATTTTTATGACTAACAAACAATTCATCATAAGAGAAATCTACAAACAGAATTGGAACTATTAGTTGCATCGACAAAATGTGCATAAACTTTCGTGTGAAACATAAATCGAGCTTTCCAGTCATTGCAACCAATAGTTCTTACTATAGGAATAAAAAAAATGGAACGCTTTAAGAAAATTGTGCAGTAGAAGTTTGCTTAAAAATTTCATTTTTCTAGTAAGAAAATGACATTTATTGTAGTGTAACAGAATATTATTATTCGATTTTATTTTTGAATAGAATTTAAAAAAAATGTATAAGCCAAATTCTACCGCACAACTTTCTAAAGACGTTATTTTTTATTATTATTATAGTAAGAACTATTCTTAAACATTTCTCGAGAGTTTAATTTGTATTTTACATGAAATTTTATTCACATTTTGATGATAAAACTAATCGTTCCGTTATAAAATCGGCCAAATCTTCGAAAAATTGAACTTTGACATTGAATAACTTTTAAACGAGTGGACTTATCAAAATTAACTCGAAACCTTTTTTGTAGAGCGTTCAATTCTGTACAAAGATATGTCTGTAGATTTCTCTTATGATGAATCGTTTGTGAGTTATAAAAATCAGATGACGTAAGAATAATTTTTCCCATGTTGTTCTTATTCCGAAACGGCTCACGCAAATCTTCATTCAGATTTTTTTTATAGAGCGTTAACAAATATAGCCTTAAATTAAAGTAAGATAGTGGTTTAGCTTAAAGTTTAAGTTAGATTTCGGTTTAGCCTAAAATTTGAGATAAACTTTGGTTTAGCCTAAAATTTGAGTTAAATTATGGTTTAGCCTGAAATTTAAGTTAGATTTTGGTTTAGCCTAAAATTTAAGTTAGATTTTGGTTCAGCCTAAAATTTAAGTTTAATTTTGGTTTAGCCTAAAATTTAAGTTAAATTTTGGTTTAGCCTAAAATTGAAGTTAGATTTTGGTTAAGCCTAAAATTTAAGTTAAATTTTAGTTTAGCCTAAAATTTAAGTTAGATTTTGGCTTAGCCTACAATTTAAGTTAGATTTTGGCTTAGCCTAAAATTTGAGTTAAATTTTAGTTCAGCCTGAAATTTAAGTTTGATTTTGATTTAGCCTGAAATTTAAGTTAGATTTTTGTTTAGCCTAAAATTTAAGTTAGATTTCGATTTAGCCTGAAATTCAATTTAAATTTAGGTTCAGCCTAAAATTTAAGTCAAATTTTGGTTTAGTCTAAAATTCAAGTTAAATTTTAGTTTAGCCTAAAATTGAAGTTAGATTTTGGTTTAGCCTAAAATTTAAGTTGAATTTTGGTTTAGCCTAAAATTTGAGTTAAATTTTGGTTTAGCCTAAAATTCAAGTTCGATTTTCATTTAGCCTAAAATACAGGTTGAATTTTGATTCAGCTTCAAATTGAAGTTAGATTTTGACTTATTAGCGCTATATAATGGTATATATTCGTAGACACGCTTTATAGATAGAAAATGCTATTTAAAGAAATCGAATCTCGAATGACTATTTAAATATAAGTTGAGACCTGAAATAGCGGCCACCCTAATATATATAGTATAAATACATGTATTAATAAAACAACATTTAAATACATAGATATACATAGAAATACATAGTACATAGATATAAATATACCTGAATATACCTCTATATGCCTTTATATACCAGTATATACATGTATATACCTATATATACTTGTATGTATATACCTATATATACCTGTATATACTTGTACGTAATAAAAACTAAAAACTCATTATTTAGTTTAATTTAAGTATTCAAATCATTATCCTAAGAAATATGATTTAAAAAACTTATTGAAACAAAGAAAAATGTTTCAAAGTATTATCCTAAGAAATATAATTTAAAAAACTTATTGAAACAAGGAAAAATGGTTCAAAGTATTATCCCAAGAAATATGATTTGAAAAACTTATTGAAACAAAGAAAAATGTTTCAAAGTATTATCCTATGAAATATAATTTAAAAAACTTATTGGAACAAAAAAAAATGTTTAAAAGTATTATCCTAAGAAGTATATGATTTGAATAACTTATTGAAACAAAGAAAAATGAAAATAAATTAAGCATCGTATTATTTCGTTTAACAAAATTCATAGTTTATTGAAAATGATTAAAAAAATGTATGACAAATGTATGAGAAGAGTATTATTTTGTTAAGGAACTAAAAAATGATTTGATTATAATTTTGTATTTGAAAAAACATGAAGAATTAGAAAATGTGTTATGTTATGTAAATTAAAAATATACAAAACATATGAAACATATTTTATACTAATTTATTTAAAATTCCTAAAAAACTTTATATTAGTGGGTTCAAAATTATTATTTTAACCCTTAATATCGCGCGCAGGCGTCGGAGAGTGAGGCGCGAAAGAGCGCTGTGGTTATCTCGCACACACTCATATTTTCTCACTACCACATACAAGCCTCTCTCTATAAAATCGTATTACACCGCTTATACACGGGCTTGTATATCTATATAAGCGTGACATGCAAACTTGAAGAATTTTTCTGATGATAAATATTCGAAATAATTCGCCCAATATTATGATATCTCAGCATCGCGTGGGCGGAAAAAAAAAATAATGGTATCAATGGAAAGCTAATTTTTTTTTAAGAAAAGTATATTCGTAAATTTTTCAAAAGTTGTCTCGTTTTTTAGTAATATCGAATTGAAGTGTAAAAGGGGCGGGGATTGAGGCATATTCGCGTATATAAGAGTGCGCGGCGTCTCGACTGAGACTCTCAGTTTTTAATACTTGGCGTCGAGACGCTACCGCGTCTCTCGATATATAGAGAGAGAGAGAGAGATATAGAGCGAGGGAGCGAGACAGAGATATATATAGGTATACTAAGCCTGAGGATCGAAACCTCTCACGAGGCGAGACGTTTCGATCCTTACCCGAATTTTGCTCTCCGTATGGTCATCATTACTATACCTATACCTATATACATTAACACGGGGCGTACAGGAATGAACGGGCGTATATATACATATATAAGCAGCGATCTCAATATTAATATTTTGAGATCTCTCATCCCGAATTTCCATTTAAATAATACAGGAAAAAAAATGTTTATACTTTGAAATGTCATACCTCGACTTCACGTCCTTGTACCAAAATCTGCGATACATATTCTTATAGGGAATGGAACGCTTTACAAAAAAGGTCTCCCAAGATTTTTTTGAAAAACTCACTCCTTCGAAAGTTATGCAAAGTTAAAATTAAATTTAGAGGACATTTCCCTTTTTTTTAGTTTCCGGAAAAATGTTAAAATTTATTACTAAACATTGTGAAATCTTTCCTGAAAAAAGAGTTTGAATTCCATTATCGTAAATAACCTAATTTTTAAAGAAATGACCAACAGTAGTTCACACAAAGTCGAGGTAAAAAATTTCAAAGTTTGAATTTTTTTTTCCTGTGTCATTTAAATCTAAAATTTAAATTAACGATGAGAGACTTCTAAATATATCAACATTCGGAGCTCTGCTTTCAACAGGCATCTTCTTCACTTCCCCGAAAGTATTTAATCGGAGATTTAAAAAAAAAATCTAATTTCGTGAATCAGTCTAATATATACGTATACAGAGAGATATATATAGATATACTGAGTCAATGGGATCCCCCGTCGGAAGTCATTGAACGTGTTGATCATCGAGGATCGAATGCGCACGGGCTCGATGGAGTATAACTCCTTGAGGAGTAAAACTCGTCGAGAGTCGGGCGGTTTCGATCCTTACCTGAATTTTGCTCTCCGTACGGTCATCGCTACAATGTCTATACCTATATATATTATCACGGGGTGTACAGGAATAAGCGTGGATATATATGTATATAGATATAGAGAGAGAGATATAGAGCGAGGGAGCGAGACAGAGATATATATAGGTATACTAAGCCTGAGGATCGAAACCTCTCACGCGGCGAGACGTTTCGATCCTTATCAGAATTTTGCTCTCCGTATGGTCATCGTTACTATGCTTTTAAAAAATGAGACTATTTTTTTAATTCGCAATCTCCAATTAATTACCTTCAGGGAAGTAAAAAAAGATTCCTGTTTAAAGCAGAGCTCTGAATATTAACATTTAGAGGCCTCTCGTCGCAAATTTATTTTTTATATTTAAATGACACAGGAAAAAAAAGTCAACCTTTGAAATTTTTCACCTCGGCTTCAAGTCAATACACCAAAACGAGCGATGCATGTTCTTGTAGGGAATTGAATGCTCTACAGAAAACGTTTCTCATGATTTTTGGATAAACACTCTCCTTCAAAAGTTATTCACGGTCTAATATATATGTATATTAGACTGTGAATATGTGTTAACTACTGTTGGCCACTTCTTTAAAAATTAGGTTATTTATGATAATGCAATTTGAACGTTTTTTTAAAGAAAGATTTCACAATATTTAGTAATAAGCTTTAACATTTTTCCGGAAACTGAAAATAAAAGGAAAATTTATTCTAAATTTAATTTTACCTTTGAACAATTTTCAAAGGAGTGAGTTTCTTCAAAAATTTCTAAACATTTTCAAACAAATTTTCCAAAAATTTTTAAATTTTATTTTCTTTTATAAATTTAAACGTTGTTTGCGATAAAAATGTGAAAAAAGCTCAAAAAAACATTTTCTCATTTTAATGGTAATAACGAAGTGTTTAGGGGCAATAAACATGATTCTTCAATTTTTTTCAAAAATTCGATTGCTTGAAACTTGAAACAAAAAAAAACGTTCGATAGATCAAATTGAAACTTTACAGTGTCTTTGTGGGTATGTTGAGCTGTAAAAGTTACGCTTAACATTAGTCGTTTTATCAATATTTTTAATTTTGCCTTTAATTCCCAAAAAAAAATCAATAAATAGCCTTTTTTCTCCTGTTCTTCCAAATTCATGGCAAGAATGGGAAAATTGTTTTTTTCAAAAAACTATTGACAATTTTTCAGAGCATTAATTTAAGTTTGTGAGACGCTCCTTCTGATTGATGTGCGATCATTGGTTGCTGAGATATCAATGGTTGAATACAAAAGGATCTTCTTTCATTAAAAGTCCAATATCTCAGCGAAAAATGGTCACAGCGAGGACTCAACAAAAAGCAAATTGAAGTTAAATAAACAAGCTATTCGGTTCATGTAATAGTTTAGCTGGAAAAAATTTTTCCAAGTAACTGCACAAAAAAAAAAGATTGGTTTGTCTTACTATTTCAGATTTCTCAAGATTGCGTAAAATCTATAGCTTCGAAATTTTTTTGGCTGAAAGATCTTAAAACTAGAAACTTGAAGCTTCAAAATACTTTTTCAAGACCTCGATTGGACAATGAGATACGGCATTGTTAAAAACCACTAAAAATTGGAAAATTTGTTGATCTCTTAATTTTTTTCAGTAACGTATATATATATGTACGCCCGTTTATGCCTATGCGCTCCGTTTTCATCTATATAGGTATATGCATAGTAGCGATGACCGTGCGGAGAGCCAAACTTAGGTAAAGATCGAAACCCTTTCGCTTGGCGAGCGGTTTTGCTCCTCGAGGAGTTATACTCCGTCGAGATCGTGGGGATCCGATCCTTGAAGAACTTTTACCTGTCGAGAGCGCCGGGATTCAATCGTTGAACGATTCAAACTGCCCGATCCGTTCTTTCGAAGAGTTATATCGCGGGGGTATTAACTCGCCAACGAGTTATATAGCTACCTGCTCGGTACGAGCATGCTCACTGAACGAGTAAAACTCGCAAGGACCGGAGATTTTACCTGTTCTTCGGCTCGCTCGCAATTCGCTCGCAATCCCTGGTGTTTTTTAAATTTTTTTTAATGAAATCGGTTCAGAAGCTATGTAAATGAAAAAATATACATAATAAAAAAATTTTCAAGCAATAGAAATTTACAAAAAAATCGCATGAAAATTACAATAATACCTCACATCCCGACGATCATATGAGCTTCATATGAGCGCAACCAATTTCACCACGGTATGACGTCAATATGATCTTCGTATGAGCACCACAATTTCGTCACGCCGTGAATGCCATATGAGCCCCGTATGATGTGTTATTGTCAATCATCGACACACAGCTGTGAGAGTTCCTATGCGTCATAGATGTATGCAATATGATGCCAATATGAGCTACATTTGTCTATCTGGGAAGATTCTCAACAATTCCAGAAACAATGATAATATCATTGTTCGTTCATTTAAATATAAACCTTGGACAAGATTTTTTTCAGTGAACTTTTCTCATAGTTACTCACTACTTTACCCTTACCTCTTGTGTATATTCTCATGGTTGCTTGCTAGGGCACTTGATCAATTGTTTTCTTTTTCTTATCAAAAAGTAACTCAAAACCTTTTTTGTAGAGCGTTTAATTCTGTACAAAGATATGTCTGTAGATTTCTCTTATGATCAATCGTTTGTTAGTTATAAAAATCAGATGACGTAAAAATAATTTTTCCCATGTTTTTTTTATTCCGAAACGGCTCACGCAAAGCTTCATTCAGATTTTTTTAATAGAGCGTTAACAAATATAGCCTTAAATTGAAGTTAGATTGTGGCTTAGCTTAAAGTTTAAGTTAGATTTCGGTTTAGCCTGAAATTTGAGTTAAGCTTTGGTTCAGCCTAAAATTTGAGTCAAATTTTGGTTCAGCCTGAAATGTAAGTTAGATTTTGGTTTAGCCTGAAATTTAAGGTAGCCTAAAATTTAAGCTAGATTTTGGTTTAGCCTCAAATTAAAGTTAAATTTAGGTTCAGCCTGAAATTTAAGTTTGATTTTGGTTTAGCCTGAAATTTAAGTTAGATTTTGGTTTAGCCTAAAATTTAAGTTAGATTTTGGTTTAGCCTAAAATTTAAGTTAGATTTTGGTTTAGCCTAAAATTTAAGTTAGATTTTGGTTTAGCCTAAAATTCAAGTTAAATTTACGTTTAGCCTAAAATTTAAGTCAAATTTTGGTTTAGTCTAAAATTTAAGTTAAATTTTGGTTTAGCCTAAAATTTAAGTTAGATTTTGGTTTAGCCTAAAATTTAAGTTAAATTTTGGTTTAGCCTAAAATTCAAGTTATATTTTGGCTTAGCCTAAAATTTAAGTTAGATTCTGGCTTAGCCCAAAATTTAAGTTAAATTTGGGTTTAGCCTAAAATTCAAGTCAAATTTTGGTTTAGCCTAAAATTTGAGTTAAATTTTGGCTTAGCCTAAAATTTAAGTTTGATTTTAGTTTAGCCTCAAATTGAGGTTTATTGCAATTTATAGGTAAGATTTTAGTTAGTTAGATTTTCATTTAGCCTAAAATACAGGTTGAATTTCGGTTCAGTTTTAAATTGAAGCTAGATTTTGACTTATAAGCTATATATAATGCTATATATTCATAGATATGCTTTATATAGATAGAAAATGCTATTTAAAGAAATCAATTCTCGAAAGACCATCCCAATATTACTTGAGACCTGAAATAACGACCACCCTAAGATATATTTCATAATATACGTATATAAAAATTTTGGAAGAAATCGAATCTCGAATGACTATTCAAATATAAGTTGAGACCTGAAATAGCGGCCACTCTAATATTATATAGTATAAATACATGTATAAATAAAACATTTTAATTTATAGATATACATAGAAATACATAGTACATAGACATATATATACCTGTATATACCAGTATATACTTGTATATATCTGTATATAACTGTTTATACCTCTAGATGCCTTTATATACCAGTATATACATGTATATACCTATATATACCTGTATATATCTGTATATATAAAGCTGCATACATATTCGTACATATGCTGTTATATGTATAGATAAATGCATCGATAATGCATATAAGAGCGCTTATGCATAGTGAGGCGAAAGAGAGCGGCGCGCGCCGTGTGTACCGCACACACTCATATTCCCACTAACACATATACAAGCCCCTCTCTGTAAAATCGTATCACTTTGATGTTCATAGATATACAAGCCCGTGTATATGCGCCCTTATACACGGGCTTGTATATCTATAGAGACGTGACCGGCAAACTGTTGGAGAATTTTCTTGATGATAAATATTCGGATTAATTCGCCCAATATTATGATATCTCAGTATCACGTGGGCGGAAAAAAATAAAAATGGTATCAATGGAAAGCTAATTTTTTTTCAAGATGACTATAGTTCTTAAATGTTGAAAAAGTTGTCGTGTTTTTTAGTAATATCGAATTGAAATGTAAAAAGGGCGTGGGCCGAGGCATATTCGCGTATATAAGAGTGCGCGGCAATCTCGACTGAGACTCTCAGTTTTTTTAATACTTGGCGTCGAGTCGCTGCCGCGACTCTTGATAAGGACCTAAAAAAATAATGCGTCACGCTTACGCAGTTTGGAGGAGTGTTACGAAGACGTCGTAGAATAAGTTCCGTCATGCGGTTTGGTCAGGATCGTGGACAGCGCTGTCAAACTTAAAAATTGATTTATGAGAGAACCGCTGTACTTTAACCCTCTTAGACCGAGACCTATTTCCTGTTGAATGAAAATTATTTCCTTCGTAGCTTTATCTCAAAATACACTTTATATATATATTTTTGTTATTTAACGTCGCATCAACTGCCAGGGGCATTAGCGACGGGACCAACTATTTTTCCTGTAGTGACTTTCTGAAACACTTTGGGGGTAACTCAATAGGGAGTACTTTCTTACTGTTTGTCGGTCTTAATACACTCTAGTTGATGAATCCATTGTGATATTTCGATTTTTTTTTGTTGGGGAATACGAATTTTTGAATGTTGCTTGTGCGCGAAACCAAGCACTTGGGAGGTAAAATCCGGAAAATTTACGAATCATAATATAATGAATAATCGAAAATACATCATATCAGCTTCCATTCGGAAGGATATAACGTTTGAAATATGAAAAACAAATGTTTACTTACTTTTTTTTGCGATAACTAAAGCACAACGCGCCAACACGCGAACTGGCCACGAGACGCTCTCGCCATATTGATATTTCGATGGGTAAAAGTAGTTTACCTCGAGGTTTAGGAGTATCTATAGCACCATCTGACCTTGCTTGATGCAACTATGCACTTAGAACCTTGACCTTGCCACCGATGGCAATTTTATGCGGCCTCGAAGTGCGTGTTACGTAGAAGCAACATACGGTCCGAAAGGGTTAAGGTATTCCTATCGCGGAGAGCCGTATTTTGTGAGCACATAAATAGGGCCCTATTCAATCATTCATAAATTATACTGGTTCGTAATAAAAATGACTTTTAATCAATCAGTATATGTGTCATTCCAGCCTAAGTGTGTAAACCCGAGACCCTGACCCTCTCGGATTTATTTGATTTTTTTTTCATATGATCGCATTGAGTCTAAAATACACCTTCATAATTTTTTCAGATTTTTCCAAACATCCCCTAGTTCAAATTTTTTTTTTAAACGTCATTTTTTAAAAATCTAAAAAAATTCTTAAAAAACCGTGATAATATATAAAAAAATTTCAAGGGAGAGCAGTCGCTAAGTGGCTCGAGCGCGGGTCTCGTAATCCGCAGGACCCGGGTTCGAACCCCGGCGACACCGCTGAAAAATATTCCAATTAGTCAAGTGTTGTTTATCAGCTGCAATCCTTAAATAATGGAATCCCAAAGACCTCATTGCGATGAGTGAGCGGTTAATTGTACGGTTTCGGTGAGGCCTGCCGACGCGGTTCTTATCGCTCGGATGGTGGTTCACCTAACTGTGCAAGCGACTGGCTCACTGGATCACAATGGAGGAGGTAACTACCTAACCGACCGACGATAGTCGTGCGGGAGCGTGATCGCACTGCTAGTGGGGTACCATAAGCCCCAAATGACATAAGCCCCAAACAAAAATCGCTCTGGTTGTCTCCCGTCTAGAATTCACTGAAATCATGGCTGTCAATGACAGACGGCGAAGTAGTACATGTCAAATTATAGATGGCATTGCGTGCGAGCGTTACTCGAGATTTCAAACGTCAAAATAAACACATCCAAGCAGATGCACCGATGAGCATCGTAACACGATGTAGTTTTCCGTTTTATTATTCTTATTATTATTATTATTATTATTATTATTATTATTATTATTATTATTATTACATTTTATTTGACCAGGTCGACAGCTTCATAGTTTTTCGGTGTCTATGGTTGACTGCTCCGTAGTTCTCGGTGCCAAGGTCGACGGCTTCATAATTTTCGATTTCCCAGGTCAATCGCTCTGCAGTTTCCGGTGTCCAGGTCGACGGCTTCATAATTTTCGATGTCTCAGGCCGACCGCTCCGTAGTTTTCGGTGTCCAGGTTGAGAGCTTCATAGTTTTCGGTGTCTAGGTCGACCTCTCCGTAGTTTTCGATCTCCAGATCAACTTGCTCCGTAGTTTTTGATGTCCTGATCAACTGGACCGAAAACTATGAAGCTCTCGACCTGGAAACCGAACATTCTGGAACGGACGACCTGGATACCGAAAACTATGAAGCTGTCGACCTACACAAAAAATATGGAGCAGTTGATCAGGGCACCAAAAACTACGAAGCGGTCGACCTAGGACATCGAAAATTATGAAGCCGTCGACCCGGACACCGAAAACTGCGGAGCGGTCGCCTTGAGACATCGAAAATTATGAAGCCGTCGACCTGGACACCGAAAACTACAGAGCGGTCGACCTGGACACCGAAAAACTATGAAGCTGTTGACCTGGTCAAATAAAATATTATAATAATAATAACATCGTGTTACGATCCTCATCGGTGCATCTGCTTGAATGTGTTTATTTTGATGTTTGAAATCTCGAGTAATGCTCGCACGCAATGCCATCTATAATTTGACATGTACTACTTCGCCGTCTGTCATTGACAGCCATGATTTCAGTGAATTCTCGATGGGAAACAACCAGAGCGATTTTTGTTTAGGGCTTATGTCATTTGGGGCTTATGCGTTTGGGGCTTATGGTAGCCTACTGCACTGCTACCGACGGTCTCTTAGGTGGTTTACCGTCTGTATCGGTGAAGGTTTTTCTGCAGTTTTCCCTTCACTTTCGGCCGAATTGCGATACAGAATGGAAAAAGATGTAGGGTGCGGGCTGGAGCCTCGGCCTTACCAGGAAAGGGGGGGGGGAGTAGTATAAAGCAAGGCTGTACGCTGGTAACAAACACATTTTTGTAAAAATTTTCACGCAATCACCCGTAGTGGGCAGATTTTTTTTCTGTGTTTTACAAGCTATTAAGGTTCTCAAAATTCCAAAAAATTCTCAAATAGCTCACCTTCAGCAGGTACTCAATTTAAGTACCAAAATAATTCAGTATCTGCTCAAGGTGAGTTATTTGAGAATTTTTTGGAATTTTGAGGATGTTAATAGCTTGTAAAACACAGAAAAAAATGCTGCGCACTACGGGTGATAGCTTAAAAGTCTTTATATATTATCACGGTTTTTTCAGATTTTTTTTAGATTCTTTAAAAATCGCGTTTAAAAAAAAAATTTATTTTTTATCCATCACGTAATACACAGACAAAAAAACTGCCCACTACGAGTGATAGCTTGAAAATGTTTATATATGGTCACGGTTTTTTCAGAATTTTTTAAGATTTTTAAAAAATGGCGTTTAAAAAAAAAAAAAATTTTAAATAAGGGATGTTTGGAAAAATCTGAAAAAATTATGAGGGTGTATTTTAGACTCAATGCGAGCGATCATATGAAATAAAATCAAATAAATCCGAGCGGGTCAGGGTCACGGTTTTACACACTTGGGCTGGAATGACACATACGTAATGACAACCCAGAATCAAAAATTTCTTATAAATTACGTCAATTTAAAAAATCCAACATTTTTTCGTAAATTGGCTGAAAGGACGATATGGCGATGATATGGCCCTGCTTCTCGTTGTGTATATGGGGCGTTCCATCCCAAATTGGACAGTTTGAAATTTTTTTTTTTTATTTCCTCAATTTTTTTATATTTTTTTAGTACCCATCAAAAGACCCTTCCTGTTAAATTTTGAAATTTTTTTTATTGCCTGTTCAAGAGATAATCAATTAACAAAAAAACCGCTTTTTTTTTGTATTTTGGTTATAACTTCTTTAATAATGGTCCAAATTAAAAGTTCTTTTTTTCAAAAGTTTTGTTTTTTATGGATTTTTCAGAAAAAAATACAACAAAAATATTCGACGTGTTTTTGAATGAGTTTTTTGAGTTTTAAACTTTAAAGCACGTTTTTAAAAGTGAGTGTCATTTTTGATTTTTTTTTTAATTTTTTGTTGTAAACATCTATCTATTCAACAATTTTGAAGACTAGTCCGATCGTGGGATCTCAATAACTACTATTTTTTTCGATTTTTGAAAATTAAAATTTTTTTTTCATAAATTATTATGAACACCAATTTTTGTTACTGTATGGTATTTTTTTCAATATTTAGAATTTATTTCGACCCAATTTTTGTTACTGTTCAGTATTTTTTTCAATACTTAGAATTTATTTTGACACTTTTTTTATTGTTAACAGGTTCTTAAAATTAATAATTAATCGTTAAGTCTGTTTATGAACAATAATAACAACAGTTTTTATTTATTCACGTATTTTGTTGAAAACCTCACATATACGATTATTTCCTGAATTTGAATATTCCTTTGCGAATACGTTTCCGTTGCTCATTGGAATAATTGAATGAAATTTTTGTGTCCCCCTGTGGTTGACTTCGCAATATTGTATCGCAAATCAATTCTTTTTTGCATCTAAATAATATTTCTCAGGTGAAAATTTTACAGCAATATTCGGTATACTATTTAGGTTCAATGCCCACTCATACAATTCTTGAACTGTTGTAATTTGCTCATCGATTAATTATTAATTTTAAAAATCTGTTAACAATGAAAAAGTGTCAAATTTAATTCAAAATGATTTTAAAAAATACTATACAGTAACAAAAAACTTGCAAATCGGAAATTTGCACATTGCTTCCGCAGTATTTTTTCGTATTTACAAATCTTCCTCTATGAGGAAATGTTAGCAAATTTTAGTAAATGCTAGCTGTGACAGTTTTGGCTTCCTCATAGAGGAAGCTTTGTAAATACGGAAAAATACTCTGGAAATGATGTGCAAATTTCCGATTTGCAAGTTTTTTTTACTACCTCTGGTTATCGGAGTAATAAAACAGCAGGGTTGTATCTTATATCGTACAATTTTCGATCAAGCTTTTTTTTGAAAATTTCAAAATTGCATCAAATTTGCACGGTTCAAACGATTTTTGCAAAATTGAATACCAAGTAACTTTTTCCATTAAACTACCATTATAGAAATTTTGAGCCTGATATAACGAAATATGTACAAGCTAGAGCGATCATGCACTTTCCCAAAAAATAAAAAACTTTCTAAATCACGAACCACTTGAGCAATTTTTGCGAAATTCAATACCAACAATATTTTTCACTCAAACTATCGGTATAATTTTGTTTAACCTGACATCGCAAAATTTGCGGACGCTAGAGCGATCAAGCTTTTTCTTTGAAAGTTTCAACATCGCATAAAATTTGCACGGCTCAAGCGATTTTTGCAAAATTGAATACCAAGTAACTTCTTTCATTAAGCTACCATTATACAAATTTTGAGCGTGGTATCACGAAATATGTGCAAGCTAGAGCGATCACGCGCTTTTTGCAAAAAAATCAAAATTTTATAAATCACGAACCCCTTGAGCGATTTTCGCGAAATTCAATAGCAACAATCTTTAACATTCAACCTATCTGTGTAATATTTTTTAACCCGATACAGCGACACACATACACAAACATACACATACACACATACATACACTACGATCTCGATTTATGCAGCTTCGATATTTGCAAGAGTCCCCACTATGCGGCGGATATCGATCGATGTGGCACATGGTGTGAGAGCGGACACGGCTCCCGACAGGTGTGAGATGCGCATTGCACGCACGGGCGACATTTGCGCAACTTCGATTTTTGCAAGTGTCTAGCGGTGCCAGTCCCGCCGCTCTTGCATAAATCGAGATCGTAGTGTACATACATACACCCCCGCTCAAAAGTTTGGATACACCTGTCGATATTTCTTGCCGCACTAAAAGTTGGATAACTCCGTCAAAAAAATTATAATCGAATTTTCAAAAGAGCGTTTTGACGGGAAGGAATTCAGCTTTGTTTTCCTTATTTTTATTTTTTTTTACGATCTTTGTTCGACCTGGTATGCATTTTTGAAAGTGACCGTTTTTCGGCATTTTTTCGACCAGCACAAATCGGGCGCATAACTTAAGGACATTCTTTTTTAACTTTTTTATCTACGTATCTTTTTTATCTTTTCGTATGATTTTTTCTCGCAAAGTTATTTCATTTTTGGCTAAAAAAGGCAAATTTTGAAAGATGCAACGTAACTCAAAGACTCTAGAGTTCAAGAGAAAATGTCAAGTATGAAAAAAGTAGTGTATGTATACACGGAATCGCCTGGAATTATTTTAGAATTTTCCCATAAAATTTTTTTTTTACTATCTTCGCTCCAGCGAAAAATTTCATCTTTTTGAAATTTCCGTACTTCGTAATGAAATGAAAATCTGAAAAAATGCAGCTACATTTAGCATGCTCCAAGCAACAATTATCAATAATAATATTGCCCAAAAGTCATTAACAAATTGTTTAAACAATTTATTAAACAATGATGAACGATGATCAATAATTTTTTTGATCATTGTTGTTTATAACATGCCAAATATTGCTGTTTTTTTCAGATTTTTATTTCATCGTGCAGTACGGAAATTCCAAACAGATGAAATTTTTCACTGGAGCGAAAGAGTAAAAAAAAAAAAAAATTGTATGAGAAAATTCTGCAATAATTCCAGGCGATTTTGTGTATACCTACGCTACTTTTTTCATATTTGACATTTTCTCTTAAACTCTATAGTCTTTGAATTACGTTGCGTTTTTCAAAAATTGTCTTTTTTAGCCAAAAGTAAAATAACTTTGCGAGAAAAAATCCTACGGAAATCTTTAGAGAATGAAAATGGAGCGGCTTCTAACCCTTTCACATGTACCATAGATATAAAAGACAAAAAAAAGTGTCCCCAAGTTATGCGCCCGATTTGCGGTGGTCGAAAAAATGCCGAAAAACGGTCACTTCCAAAAAAGCATACTAGGTCGAAAAAAAATCATAAAAAAAATAAAAATAGGGGAAACAAAGCTGAATTCCTTCCCGTCAAAACGCTTTTAAAAAAAATTCGATTATCATTTTTTTTGACGGAGTTATGTAACTTTTAGTGCGGCAAGAAATATGGACAGGTGTATCCAAACTTTTGAGCGGGGGTGTATATACATACATCCGGACATTTTAAAAAAATATGATTTCTCGATGTTTTAGGACATTTTGAACATACTGACATGAAGATCTCAAAAAAAAAAAAATTTTCACGAAAACAAAGCTATGAGGAAGCAAAATTGGTATTCATAATAATTAATTTGAAAAAAATTAAATTTTCAAAAATCGAAAAAAATAGTAGTTATTGAGACCCCACGATCGGACTAGTCTTAAAAATTGTTGAATAGATAGATGTTGAAAAAAAAAAAATTAAAAAAAATTTTAAACGACACTCACTTTTAAAAACGCGATTTAAAGTTTAAAACTCAACAAATTCATTCAAAAACATGTCGAATATTTTTGTTGTATTTTTTTCTGACAAAAGCCATAAAAAACAAAAATTTTGAAAAAAAAACTTTCAATTTGGACCATTATTAAAGAAGTTATGACCAAAATACCAAAAAAAGAGCGGTTTTTTTTGTTAATTTAATATCTTTTGAACGGGTAATCAAAAAAATATCAAAATTTAACAGGAAGGGTCTTTTGATGGGTACTAAAAAATAAAAATAAAAATTGAGGATATAAAAAAAAAGTTTTTCAAACTGTCCGATTTTGGATGGAACGCCCTATCTCTCTATATTATATAAATATTTCGCCGCCGCCGCCGCTGCCGCCGTGTACAAGAATCGAGAACCCAAACCTCGGAACCCAAACCCAAACCTTTACGATGCGAGGGCGAAGTTGGCCATGGATTCGAGAATCGAGCGGGGTGAAGTTGGCCATGGAATCGAGAATCGAGCGGGGTGAAGTTGGCTATGGAATCGAAAATAGAGCGAGGTGAAGTTGGCCATGGAATCGAGAATCGAGCAGAGGGTTGGGGCGGCGGGGATGGTGCGGGGGAGCGTGGGGGTGGGGAAAGACGGTGGGCGGGAGTTGAGGTTTGGGTTAGAATTGAACCTCTACGACGCGAGGGCGCGTAGCGCCCGAGCCGCACGGACCCTAGTCTCTCTATATTATATAGATATTTCGCCGCCGCCGCCGCCGCCGCCGCTGCCGCCGTGTACAAGAATCGAGACGGCCTGAAGTTGGCCACAGACTAAGCAGGGTGAAGTTAGCCATGGAAACGAGAATCGAGCGGGGTAAAGTTGGCCATGGAATCGAGAATCGAGCGCGGTGAAGTTGGCCATGGATTCGAGAATCGAGCATGGTGAAGTTGGCCATGGCATCGAGAATCAAGCGGGATGAAGTTGGCCATGGAATCGAGAATCGAGCGCGCTGAAGTTGGCCATGGATGGCCAAATTCAGCGGTTGGTTGCCGGGTGTGGAGGGGGGAGGCGTGGGATGGTGGGGAGGGGGTTGGGGAAGCTGGCGGGCGGGGGGTCGGGGTTTGGGTTAGACGCGAACCTTTACGATGCGAGGGCGCGTAGCGCCCGAGCCACACGAACCCCTAGTATATATATATATATCTCTCTATATTATATAAATATTTCGCCGCCGCCGCCGCCGCCGCTGCCGCCGTGTACAAGAATCGAGACGGCCTGAAGTTGGCCACAGACTGAGCAGGGTGAAGTTGGCCATGGAATCGAGAATCGAGCGGGGTCAAGTTGGCCATGGATGGCCAAATTCAGCGGATGGTTGGGTGGGTGGGGCGGGGTTAAGTTGGCCATGGATGGCCAAATTCAGCGGATGGTTTGGCAAGGCATGGGATGGCGGGGAGAGGGTTGGAGAAGCTTGTGGGCGGAAGGTCGGGGTTTGGGTTAGAGTCGAACCTTTACGATACGAGGGCGAAGTTGGCCATGGAATCGAGAATCGAGCGGGGTGAAGTTGGCCATGGAATCGAGAATCGAGCGGGGTGAAGTTGGCTATGGAATCGAGAATCGAGCAGAGGGTTGGGGCGGCGGGGATGGGACGGGGGAGCGTAGGGGTGGGGGAAGGCGGTGGGCGGGAGTCGAGGTTTGGGTTAGAATTGAATCTCTACGATGCGAGGGCGCGTAGCGCCCGAGCCACACGAACCCCTAGTATATATATATATATATATTCAAACGTTCGGTAACGCCCTGTTTTTATCGTCATTTTGGATTCTTCAGAGTTTTCTAGACGAGTGAGACAGTTTGTATCGGACATCTAGATATGTTCGGTATATAATTTATCAGATACAAGTGTGGCGAGCATGTAATCTCCGTATAGAGCTGTATAAATTGAACAATTTTCAAAGTCGTAATTTGTGAATAAATGTTCGACAACTTGGGTTTAAATTTTTACAGTATAATGGGATGTATATGTACTTCATTTTAGCAAAAAAAAGCCAATTTTTAAGTATTCGGGTTCGCGATAGAAATACCTTAAGGGTTCCAACTAGCATCAAAAATTTCTTCATTTGATATGTGGAATGATAGACCATTGATCATGTTAACACTTATTCAACGAACATTTATATTTATGTTCCAAAATCGGCGTTTTGACACTGACTCGGTTCCCTCAAACGGATATAAACACTATGTCATTTTACCTGAGTACACTACGATCTCGATTTATGCAAGGGCGGCGGGACTGGCACCGCTAGACACTTGCAAAAATCGAAGTTGCGCAAATGTCGCCCGTGCGTGCAATGCGCATCTCACACCAGTCGGGAGCCGTATCCGCTCTCACACAATGTGCCACGTCGCGCCGTCGATCGATATTCGCCGCATAGTGGAGACTCTTGCAAATATCGAAGCTGCATAAATTGAGATCGAAGTGTATATCATCTTAAGAGGAGGCTAAATACCATTTTTATTCAATCCCTACATTATTGACGTATCATCGTCGTCCAGTTTTTCTCCGACAACCGTGGATGAAAATTAATTACATTTTGACAATTAAGAGGGGGATAAATTAATTAACAATTAATTGTCAATTGAGAGGCTAAAATGCGTTACAGCTAATGCCAACGAACTCATTCGAGCCCCCTAAATATTATAGGTTACTCGTCAGAATCCATGGTGCTGCCCTCTCTTGCACGTCTGTGAACTACATTTCGCCATTTCGTTTTTCAATAAAACTACAATTTATCGATATTTATCTCTTGATGCGCCATCTAAACTTACGGCGTGTCATTTTGGTAAAATAATGTCGAAAACGTCTTGATATTTGTATCGTGGCGTTCTTCATGGAGCCTCACTCTTGGTTTTACCCGAAATGCAGTAAAAGTTTAATAATTTAAGTTTTTCAATTACAGTTTCTTGGTGGTAAGTGAATCTGTAAATTTTTTTTTTCTTTTTCGAAAAAAATTTAGTGAGGCTCCATTACTGCCATTGTTCTGATGATGTTGTTGAAATTTTATTCAATTCCATCCATTTGTATAAGAGCATGTGTGGATGGCAATTTCGAGGTGTTAGTGTCGGTATTTAGCCTCCTCTTAAGCACAATTCCCCCAGATGTTTTTACAGTATGTGCTTAAAAAAAGCAAGAAAAGAAATTATAAATCTTCACATTGGGTTTCCCGAATACAATACGGTATTACCATTTTGACTAAACGATTGTCACTTTCTTCCTTAGGGGTGCGATAATTCAACTCAGAAAGGCTTATTGAGATATGGTCAACTATAGTGATTTTTTCTAATATACATTGTAGACTATAAATCTCATGCACAATCGAAATTTTGAGATTACTATCGAGCTTTCGTGTTTCAAAGAGTACCAATTAAAGGTACCACGAATCTTGGATCCACCCGACACGAAAATCAATCGAATGTGATTATATATTTGTGCAATTAAGACGCTTTGAGAGATCTTAATGAAAAGTGAGTGAGAATCGAAATTGTACTGTAAATTCGCTTTTTCAGGAGACATATTTCACAAAGGGACAAAAAATGAAAAGTGCATTAATTATTGTAAAGAAAAATACAATTCCACACAAGAGCGCTACAGAGTGGTCAAGCTGTAAAATGATTAGTGAGAGATCCAAGCGGCGCGCTTATGACATAAAGATCAACTAACGAGCTGAGTTTTTTTACTTTAGGGACCTCGTGCAGATGGCTATGTTTTAACAGAATTCATCCCCTTATCTCGCACATAACTCTCGTCATAGTATGTGTATATACATAGATATATATATAAATAGGAGATGCATTATGGCACCTCGATCAATCACATTTACAAACGCAAGTTTAATACACATCGACAAATTATAATGCAGAACCCGTTTTTCACGGCGGGAATTTCTCGTGGAATACGTATAACCGCGTGTACTCGAGAAACGTAATAACTCACGTATATATACTTATACGTACACCAGTACTATATATATAAAATCGAGGTATCATTGGAAATTTTTACAAGTTTAACGCCATGTAAAAGTTACATAAGAGAATATAAAAGTCGATGCGCTAGATGTGTGTTGCACACGCCAGGTGTGGCCTGAAAATATTGACTGTATCTCCATCTTATATACGTTTATGAGATTTTACCGTATGTAACATTTACATATTATATTACATGCACGCGTTTACACCGATTTTACTCTCGGAAAATTCAAATTAATATGTGTGTGGCACGTTCCACCAATTGTGGGGGAACGATTGTGCGCGTATTTTTCTTTTTTCCTATAAATTTGTACATATGTTGGGGACATCGAGAAAATCTCTGACTTAAATTTTTAGACCCCTATCACTATCCCTACAGCACAAAATATTCCTGCAATGTTGCTGAGATGTTGCATGACAACATTGTAATATTGCAAAAAACATTGCTGCAATCTTGCTGCAATGTTGCTATGTCCGACTATTGAAATATTGCTGCAATGTTCCGCAATATTCCAGAAATATTGCATCCAATCAATATGCAATATTCCAGCAATATAACTCGGGTTACATATTCAATATTTCAGAAATATTACCTACAATGGAAACTTTATCATATGAATTATTGCAGAACAAAAAAATATGTAGTTTTAAGTCCATAGGACTGCGCGACCACAGAACGCGGGTAAATATTCCAACAATTGATTGTTAATTGAGGACCCCGATGCTGATAATACACCGGACCTTTATTGGTGCTCGGTGGCTCTCTCGCCAGCGCGAGAGCGCCCACTGACCGCCGCCACCTAACGGATCTCAGGTGAAGTGCCGAGATCGTGGCAGGCCCCAGGTCGTCCCCTTACAGTATATAGTCATATTTGACGAATAAGAATCATTCAGAAACAAAATATATTTTGGTTTTACAGCATTTTTCATATTAAACATTTTTTTAATACGAATATCACAATGTCTTAATATTATTAATATCACATATATTATTAATGTCAAAAGCACAACCAAATTTTGAAAATAAACATGAAAAAAGAAAAACAAAATGACTCGAAATCAATAGTTATTGATATTTTATGAGGAATAAATGAATAGATGTTTTTCAATTCATCTTTTTCATATTTATTACGTTCGTGTAGTTATAAAATTTGAAGTTCGATCTCACGAATATTGCTGCAATTTACTCGCATTGTTTCAACAAAATATTGCACATATGTTGCTTAGGAACATTCCCGAAACATTGCTGAGAAGTTTTAGTGCAATGTTGCGTAACAATGTTGCCACAACATATCTGCAATATATCATTGCACGTGCAATATGACAACATTGCTGCAACATTGCAGCAATGTTGTGTGCTGTAGGGGTATTAGGACCTGAGATAACTGATGTCCTATTTTTCACCTCTTCAAAATTTGTCTAATTTCACGCGTTATTTACGCGTTCAATTTCGTTCCTAGGACATTTTTGACAGAGGTATTTTTTTGGTAAGAAACTGGAAATTTCCTAAAAAAAAAATATCAATTTTACTCTATTGATCATCCTTATGACTAAAAGTTGAGGTTATTTCTTTGAATCGCGTTTTTTTTTGGTCCTCCAGCCTATAAAATGGTCATTTTTTTTTAAGCTGAGACTTTTTTACATAGATTTAAGTTCTTTCGGGAGTGGGACTCCTGTCGGAACAAGGCGAGAACAATTTATTTGAAAAAAAAAATTAAATTTCCATCCTAAAATGTCCCAATTAGCCATTTTTACGAAATTTTAAATATCGTATACATGAAAAACTTTCATAATATTACTTACAAAAATAATGTTTCTAAGCAACGAAGTTATCGGGAAATATCTGATAAAAAGCTGTAGCCAGATAAGAATGGTGAATTGGCCCCCGGCGAATTTTGTGTTGCCAATTTTTTCCACAGGTCCTAACCTAAAAAAACAATTTTGTGCAAAATTATAGTTTTCTACATCGATGCCGCGGGGTTTTCCTGCAAAAAAAGTGTTTTTTTTTCGATTTTTGCATATTTTAAATACCAAGGGGCGACCGAAAAATCAAAAAATTCTGAAAAATCGAAAACGTCAAAGTTTATGAAATTTTTGTTTCTTTTTTGTTAATGCTAAATTCTATTTTTAACAATCAAATCTTCTTTTAAAAACATTATTTTGTAGCCAAAAGATTTTTCTACTATTATGACAAAAATGGACATGATTTGACTTTTCATTCCCTACATTTCAAAAAAAAAAATTCCCAAAATTCGACCTGCAACACATTGAAAAAAAATAAAAACGACAAAATGTCTCATTTGTCATTGGAAATCCATACCTAAATCATTCTTAAGGTTCAATTAATGGGTGATCATGGCTGGAGTAGTTGTGAGACATAATAAATAGATGTAAGAAATACGATTTTATTGCTAATTTTGGGTTATTCACCCCTACTAGATAGTAGGGGTGAATAACCCCTACTAGATAGTAGGGGTGAATAGCAATATAGAGATACACTCAGTCAAAAAATTAAAGGAACAGCAAAATTTTCGAGATTTTTCAGCGATTTTCCAAAGGCTGTAACTTTGTTAATTTTGGTCGTAACAAATTTTCAAAAAAAGAATTTTAAAGCTTGAATCTTCTACTTTTGGAATCTTAAGTCAAAATTTTTTTATGGGTGTCGAAATAAATATCACGGTAAAAATTTTCTCGAAATTTTTGCTTTTTTCAAAACAGTCGATGGGCTCCAAAAAAAATTTCCGAACTTAACCAATCTATGGATCGTTTAGCTGAATTCTTTGGCTTCAATTTGCTTTTTTTATTTTCGTTCTACGACCATTTGGAAACTTGAATCTACCCTCTATAAGTGCCTGTTATTGTCATAAACAAAAAAAATTGTTTTCATGCTTAATTTTAACTTGAAAAAGTCCAAAAAATTAGCTTTTTTTCTTGTTTTAGAAAATCTACTATAACTTTGCAGATATTGCGAAAAATACCAATGTTTTAAGGTTCTTTTTTAGCTCAATACATACCTAAAAACCATGCTAATTTTCAAAACAATCGGTCGAACCGTTTTTTGTGACCGAGTCATCAAACTTTTAGAAAAATTGAAGGAATTGGTTATTGATCCTTAATAACCAATTAATGTTGGTGAAAATTTTTGAAAAAAGTTTTCTTTTTTTCCCCCTCAAATTTGCATTTAATGAGCGGGGAAAGCTAGAAAAAATCCAAATTTCGAAAAAAAAATTTTTTTTCGAAATTTCGAATTTTTTTTTTTCATTTTGAAAAAAAAAATTGTATTGGCATTTTTTTCAGAGTTTTGCATTCAATATTTAATAAATATCGAAATAAAATTTAAAAAAAAATGCTAATTAGTTTTTTTATTCAAATTTAAAAAATAAAGAAAAAAATTAAATTTTGAAAAAAAAATTTTTTTTTCGAAATGTGGATTTTTTTTTGGTTTTCACGCTCATTAAATGCAAATTTGAGAAAAAAAAGAAAAACTTTTTGATTTATTTTTTACACCATTAATTAATTGGTCATTATGGATCAATAAACGTGTTCCTTCAATTTTTCTAAAAGTTTGATGACTCGGTCATAAAAAACGGTTCGACCGATTGTTTTGATAATTGGCATGGTTTTTAGGTATGTATTGAGCTAAAAAAGGACCTTAAAACATTGGTATTTTTCGCAATATCTGCAAAGTTATGGGAGATTTTCTAAAAAAAGAAAAAAAGCTAATTTTTTTTACTTTTTCAAGTCAAAATTAAGCATGGAAACAATTTTTTTTGTTTATGACAATAACGGGCACTTATAGAGGGTAGATTCAAGTTTCCGAAACCCACCGTTTACTCGCTGTACGATCATTAGTTCCAGAGATATCGAAGATTAAAAAAAAAAGACAAATTTTTGTTCAATCACCGATATCTCAGCGAAAAATGGTCGTAGAACAAAAACAAAAAAAGCAAATTAAAGCCAAAGAATTCAGTTAAACGATCCATTTTACCGTGATATTTCTTTTGACTGCGTCGAGGGTGATGCCCATAAAAAAATTTTGACTCAAGATTCCAAAAGTAGAAGTTTCAAGCTTCAAAAAGCTTTTTTTGAAAATTTTTTACGACCAAAATTAACAAAGTTACAGCCTCTGGAAAATCGCTGAAAAAACTCGAAAATATTGCTGTTCCTTTAATTTTTTGACTGAGTGTATATTGCAATAGTAGCAATATAGATATATTGCTACACATTAGTCTTCATCGCTATCCCTGTTGATCATGGCATTGACCTCTTCAACATCGAGGAGTTCTGTTTCCTATTTTCCAGCCATGAGCACCAATGAATTAAACCGGAAGAATGATTTATTTATTGATTTCCAATGAAAAATGAGAAATTTTGTCTTTTTTATTTATTTTTCAATGTGTTGTTCAATAATTTTACGAAAAAAACCTTTCTGTGAGAGAAACAAACTTTCGGCTCATGTGACTAGTTGTAATACTCAGCGGCAATAATAGCAATAAAATCGGATTGTTTACGTCTATTTGTTATGTCTCACAACTACTCCAGCCATGATCACCCATTCATTGAACCTAAAGAATGAGTTTTGTATGGATTTCCAATGAAGAATGAGAAATTTGGTCGTTTTTATTTTTTTCCTATGTGTTGCAGGTAAAATTTTGGAATTTTTTTTTTTTTAAATGTAGGGAATGAAAAGTCAAATCATGTCAATTTTTGTCACAATAGTAGAAAAATCTCTCAGCTACAAAAGAATGTTTTTAAAGAAAGATTCGATGATTAAAAATAGAATTTAGCATTAAAAAAAAAGAAAAAAAATTTCCATCAACGTTGACATGTTTTTGATTTTTCAGAATTTTTTACGATTTTTCGGTCGCCCTTTGGTATTTAAAATATGCAAAAATCGAAAAAAAAAAACACTTTTTTCAGCGGGAAGACCCCTCAGCATCGATGTAGAAAGCTGTAATTTTTCACAAAATTGTTTTTTTAGGTTATGAACTTTGGAAAAAATCGGCGACCCAAAATTCGCTGGGGGCCGATTCACCATTCTTATCCGGCTACACCCTTTAAGAAGGTTCGTCTTATTAGTAATTGAGTTACCCCCAAAAACACCAAAAATGGTGTGCAAAAATTGGAGACAAGTACATTTACGAAAGTATCTCTAGTTTCGTCTTCTTACAAAAAGTTGTGAAATAAATAGACATGAAACTCACAGCACGCATTGCCAAGCACATGTAGTTTCCCAATCTAACCTTAACTTTGCAATCAAGATTTTCGGGGTGGAGTTGGAATAAAAAAATTTGGAAAATCTCAACGGTAAAAATTTTAGAAATTGTGAAATCCATCGAAAATTGTCAGCAAAGAGAAATTATCAATAAAAAAAATGAATCAAAAAAATAAAGAGTACTTGGCGAATTTGTTTTTAACGGACGAAAAGTCAAAACGATTTTTCAGTCAAAAAGTGAACACCAGAACGTCAGTGTATGCTCAGTAAAAAAACTCACCAAATACTTTTATTTTTTGATTCTTTTTTTTATTGATAATTTCTCTTTGTTGACAATTTTCACTTGATTTTACTATTTTTAAAATGTTTACCGTTAAGATTGTCTCCAATTTTGCACACTTTATTCGCACAACTCTCCTTCACAAAACTCTCCAATTTAGCAAATTTTAGTACCCCTGTGTATTTTTCTTAATATTTGAATACATTTCAAGAGACGCGGTAGCGTCTCGAGACAAGTACATTTACGGCAAAGTTCACGGACCTCGAGACGCGCCAAGTCTCTTATACGCCAAGCAACGTGAATTAGCCACATATTTGAGTTTTCGTTAATCATATCTTATGAATTATCGAGTATTGGAGACGTTAATTATGCACATTGAAAAGATTTTTTTTTCTCTTTCGAATGGGACCAATACCAAGGCTGCAGCTATTAGTATAACGTGATATCGGCTTTTATTTTTTCGTTTGAGGCCACATCTGCTTTTGGGTAATTTTCTCCTCTGACGATTTTTTCGCGCAATTTCGTCTGCTACGCACGTCACGCGTAGCGTAGCAGAACGTAATTGTGCGTATAAGAGACTTGGCGCATCTCGAGGTCCGTGAACTTTGCCGTAAATGGACTTGTCTCGAGACGCTACCGCGTCTCTTGAAATGTATTCAAATATTAAGGAAAATACGCAGGGGTACTAAAATTTGCTAAAATTTGCTAACATTTCCTCATGAAGAGGATTTGTCAATACGAAAAAATACTGAGGAAGCGATGTGCAAATTTCCGATTTGCAAGTTTTTTGTTACTGTATAGTATTTTTTTAAATCATTTTGAATTAATTTGGACACTTTTTCATTGTTGACAGATTTTTAAAATTACCCGTGTAAAAAAGTTCAGGAATTCCGCGAGTGATTCTGCGGAATTCATAAGGAATTCATATTTGTTGCAAAATATGAATTCCGGATGAATATCCGATGAAATCACGGTAAATAATTTCATCAATGAAATATCGAAATAATGTCATTACAGGCTAAGTCGCGAATTTGGGAGATATTCCATAGAAAATAAATTATAATTACACAGGAAATATAAAATTTTTAAAACAACAAAAAAATAACTCCTTCTCTGTCCATATTAAAATCCATAAAATCTCGCAGTCAACACATTATATACCTCAAAAAATATTGTAACGAATGGACACAAAATAATTTCCATAGGTTTCAATCACGATGATCGCTAAATTAAAATCTATTCAATTTAGATATCTATTTAGTCATCGAATTCTATTTAATTTAGCCAATTGAATTCTATTTAATTTAGCCATCGTCGGGATGAGGAGCTGGCAAATAAAATGTGGAAAATCCAATGCAAGATTTGTAGTTTCGTATTCAGACCGACCAGACATTCGATGAGTGCATCCGCAGGAATTCGGCCAGTGTTTTGCAAAATTTCCTCTGGCGTTCATCTGGTTTCCCGGAAAAAATTTCAGGACATCAATATGGATTTATCGATGTTATTACCTCAATAATTCATATGGGAAACCGTATGAATTTCTAAAGAAATCCGGTTTATAATTGTAGAGAATAATTTTTGCTATTAATTACTTCCTACACAATTTCTTAGGCTTTTAAAGTATTTACTTTGAAATTCTAAAGATTTTGTAAAAAATGCAATTTAGCTATCATCTGGCTAAGGAGCTGACAAATGGCATATGAAAAATCTATCGGAAGGTATATAGTTTTGTATTCGGACCGACCACAAATTTTATTAGTGCATCGATGTAGTAACCACCCGGAATCCTGCAGGAATTCAATCGAAGCTCTACCTTATTTTCTCCGGAATTCATCTGGTTTGCCGGACAAAATTTCAATATCTCATTATGAATTTTTCGAGGTTATTGCCCGGAAAATTCATATTCGAAACTGTATGAATTTTTATAGAAAATCAGCTGATTCTTTCAACTACACCCTACAATAATTTTTGAGAAATTTGAAGCGCTTATTGTGAAATTCCATAGATTTTTGGATAGATTACAATTTGGCTATTGTAACACTGAATAGCTGATGCCGATATTTCATGAGTGCATTTATGTAGTTTTCAGCTGGAATTCTGCGGAAATTCAATCAGAGTTCCACACAAATTTGTTTGGATTTCATTTGGTTTTCCGGAAAAAATCTCAGAACATCTTTGTGAATTTATAAAGGTTATTGCCTTGAAAATTCACATAGAAAACCGTATCCACTCTTATAGGAAACGGTTGAAACCTACGGAAATTATTTTCTGTCCATTCGTTACAATAATTGTTGAGGTATATAATGTGTTGACCGTGAGATTTTATAAATTTTAATATGGACAGAGAAGGAGTTATTTTTTTGTTGATTTGAAAATTTTATATTTCCTGTGTAATTATAATTTATTTTCTATGGAATATCTCCCAAATTCGCGACTTAGCTTGCAATGATATTATTTCGATATTTCATCGATGAAATTATTTACCGTGATTTCATCAGGTATTCATCTGGAATTCATATTTTGCAACAAATATGAATTCCTTATGATTTCCGCAGAATCACTCGCGGAATTCCTGAACTTTTTTACACGGGTACTAATTAATCGATGAGCAAATGACGACAGTTCAAGAATTGTATGAGTGGGCATTGAACCTAAATAGTCTACCGAATATTGCTGTAAACGTTCACCTGAGAAATATGATTTAGATGCAAAAGAAAGATTTGATTTGCGATACAATATTGCGAAGTCAATCACAGGGGGACACAAAAATTTCATTCAAATATTCCAATGAGCAACGGAAACGTATTCGCAAAGGAATATTCAAATTCAGGAAATAATCGTATATTTAAGGTTTTCAACAAAATACGTGAATCAAGGGACGCGGTAGCGTCTCCAGACAAGTACATTTACGGCAAAGTTCACAGACCTCAAGACGCGCTAAGTCTCTTATACGCAAAGCAACGTGAATTAGCCACATATTTGAGTTTTTGTTAATCATATCTTATGAATTATCGAGTATTGGAGATGTTAATTATGGATATTGAAAAGATTTTTTTTTCTCTTTCGAATAAGACCAATACCAAGGCTGTAGCTATTAGCATAACGATTATATCGGCTTTTATTTTTTCGTTTGAGGCTGCATCTGCTTTTGGGTGATTTTCTCCTCTGACGATTTTTTCGCACAATTTCGTTTGCTACGCACGTCACGCGTAACGTAGAAGAACGACATGGCTGCGTTTGCTTGGACACTTATTACACACTTATTTTAGTAACTTACTAGGAAGTTACCAGAAAGCGACAAAATTCTAGTAACTTTCTAGTCATTTCCTAGTAAGTTGATAAACTGCTGCCCATAAAATCAGGGTTGCCACCCGTCCCGGTTTTCCCGGAACAGTCCCGATTTCGATGATATTGTCCCGCGTCGCGACGGCCTATGAATTTTGTCCCGATTTTTGGACTGCATTCGTCTTGAACGCTTTGAGCGCTGCGAACGCCACATACCTTTTGTATGTCGATGTATATTTAGTGAAATGTGTAAGCGTCCAAACGAATGCAGCCTTTGTCGTGTATCTCGCGCCTTCAGCATACTTCCTTCAAATGCTTATGTTGAGCGGGTATTTTCATTAATGACGACGAAATGGTCTTATGTCAAAGAAATCGTTGCTCTATAGATTTAATGAAAGCAGAATTGCAGATAGCGTTCAACATGACATGTCTTGTTTGGAGTTCATAAATATATATAAATATGACGCAGAATTAATGAAAACATCAGCCCGTAGTAATAAGAAATATGGATGGAAAAATAAGCAAAAATATCAAATGCGCATAAAAACAAAAACCCTGCAAATGGGACAATTGCTCATTGCTTCCTCATCCGATCAAATTTGGCTTCCTCATAATAAAGGAAGCTTTGTTAACTATCGCAAAACATGAGTAATCAATATGCAAATTTGCCAAATTCTTTCAAATTTCATTTTTGCCAAATTCAATAGCGAACAACCTTGATTACTACTTTGAATGTGTACAAAATTCCAGTACAATTAATATCTCGCAAATAGCCGAAGTTATACAGAACGTTATTTTTCAAAAAAAAACCAAAATTTGATAAAATTTTAATCATTCGATCGATTTTCGCCTAATTTAATAACGAGCAGCCTCGATAGTTATATCAGCTCTGTGTAAAAGTTCAGTGCAATATCTTGAAAATTGTGCAAGTTGAAGCGTTTACGCTATTTTTCAAAAATTCAAAATTTCATAAAGATTTAATCTTTCGATTGATTTTCCCCAAATTCAATACCAAACAACCTTAATAGCTATACTAATCCCGTACAGAGTTTGAATGCAATATCTTCAAAATTGCAGAAGTCATTTGCATGCCATTTTTGCAAAACCGTGAAAAGTCGATAAAATCTGAACAACTGTGAGAATTCAAACAATTTTTTTCATAATGAATAGCAATTCGTGCTCGAGAAGTCTGCCAAATTTCAGCTCGATATCTTGAAGCGTTCTCGAGTTATTAATTATTTACATCTGAAACTCAGGACACATACACACATTGGCATAAAAATCTTGAAGAACAAAAAATTTCACGAAAACAAAGCTTTTTTTATGGGGGTGCAGAAACTTTTTTTTTCCTTTAGTCTGATGGTCCAAATCGTGGACCATCCAGGGTTACACAGGGTTGCCACCAAGGTGGCAACCCTGCATAAAATGCCGGATTGCCGGCTGTTCTTCAGTTAGTTTGGCGAATAATAATAAAAATGTCGAAATGAATTTTAATATTCTGTGAAAAGAGAACTTTTAATGCCAAGAGTCCAAAATTATGTTAAAGAGATTATACCTAATTATACTGTCAATGACAACGAATTCCAACCGCATTTCAGGTGATTATTATAAATCAAGAAAGTAAAGAATTATATCTTAGATATTCACTAATATTGTTAATTTATACCACAAAAATTAAGTAACAGAAATATCTGAAAAACTGTCATGTGCAAATGAGAAATATATATCCATGCCGCATGCCTTTGAATAATGAATTAATGAATTTGTGTGTGTATTATTATCGAATATTATTATTATAACAATTATTTGAATTGATTAAAGGGTGAATCGGCTGACCTTATAGCCTTGTGTCCACTGCAGAATGAAGGAAATTTTATCCATATCAACGTTTATGATTCTTTCTGTTATCGATGGATGATTTGGTGTCTAACAAGGGGAGGTCGTATAATTTGTGCAGTTCACCGGAGAAGCAAAATTATAAATTTATAATTAGAATAACAAAAATTCTATCCATATTCAAGTTTATGATTCTTCCTCTCATCGGTGGATGATTTGGTGTCTATAATATAGCTTATGCAGTCCATCGGACAAGCAACATTATAGATTTATAATTAGAATAAGAAAATACTACCCATATTCAAATTTATGGTTCTTTTTCTTATCGATGGATGATTTGGTGTCTAGAATATAATTTGTGCAGTCCATCGGACAAGCAAAGTTATAAGTTGATAATTAGAATAAGAAAATTCTATCCGTATTAAATTTTATGATTTTTTCTCTCATCAATGGATGATTTGCTGTCTATAATATAGGTTATGCAATTGGTAGTTATGGTAATTGGAATAAGAAAATACTATTCATATTAAAGGTTATGATTCTTTTTCTTACCGATGGATGATTTGGTATTTAAAATATAATTTGTGCAGTCCATCGGACAAGCAAAATTATAAATTTGTAATTAGAATAAGGAAATGCAATCCATATTAAAGTTTATGGTTCTTTGTCTCTTGGATGGATGATTTGGTCCAAAATGTAATTTGTGCAGTCCATTGGACAAGCACAGTTATGAATTTATACATAGAATAAGAAAATTATATCCATTTTAAAGTTTATGATTTTTTTTTTCATTGATGGATGATTTGGTGTCTAAAATATAATTTGTGCAGTCCATCGGACAAGTACAATTATAAATTTATAATTAGAATAAGAAAATTCTATCCATGTAAAAGTTTATGATTCTTTCTCTCTTCGATGGATGATTTGGTTTCTAAAATATAATTTGTGCAGTCCATCAGACAAGCAAAATTAAATATTTTTAAGTAGAATATGAAAATTTTATCCATTTTAAAGTTTATGATTCTTTCTCTCTTCGATGGATGATTCTTTCTCTCATCCATGGATGATTTGGTGTCTAAAATATAATTTGTGGAGTCCATTGGATAAGCCAAATTATAAATTTACAATTAGAATAAGAAAATTCTTTCCATATTTAAGTTTATAATTTTTTCTCTTATCGATGTATGATTTGGTGTCTAAAATATAATTTGTGCAATCTATCAGACAAGCAAAATGATATTTTAGACACTATATCATCCATTAATGAGAGAAAGAATCATAAACTTTAACATGGATAGAATTTCCTTCATTGTGCAGTGGACATAATGCTATTAATATTAAGGTTGGCAACTTTTTTTCTTCAACTACTAACATCACGAATTAGATATACTGGGTATAAAATCTTCCATCGACGCGTAAAAAAAATTAAATTGAATTAAATTAAATTAAACCTCATTAAGGATAGAATTTTGACCATTGCTGAATTACATAAAATTATAAATAATATTGAATTATATAATTAAGTGAAATAATGGATTAATTATGTAAAACTAAAAACCCAATGGAAAAACTGCGAAAAGTGGACAAATCACCCCCAAAAACACCAAAAATGGTGTGCAAAAATTGGAGACAAGTACATTTACGAAAGTATCTCTAGTTTCGTCTTCTTACAAAAAGTTGTGAAATAAATAGACATGAAACTCACAGCACGCATTGACAAGCACATGTAGTTTCCCAATCTAACCTTAACTTTGCAATCAAGATTTTTGAGGTGGAGTTGGAATAAAAAAATTCGGAAAATCTTAACGGTAAAAATTTTAAAAATAGTAAAATCAAGTGAAAATTGTCAACAAAGAGAAATTTTCAATAAAAAAAAGAATCAAAAAATAAAAAGTACTTGGTGAGTTTTTTTACTGAGCATACACTGACATTCTGGTGTTCACTTTTTGACTGGAAAACCGTTTTAACTTATTGTCCGTTAAAAACAAACTCGCCAAGTACTTTTTATTTTTTTGATCCTTTTCTTTATTGAGAATCCCTCTTTGTTGACAATTTTCACTTGATTTCACTATTTTTAAAATTTTTACCGTTAAGATTTTCCGAATTTTTTTATTCCAACTCCACCCCGAAAATTTTGATTGCAAAGTTAAGGTTAGTTTGGGAAACTACATGTGCTTGGCAATGCGTGTTGTGAGTTTCATGTCTATTTATTTCACAACTTTTTGTACGAAGACGAAACTACAGATACTTTCGTAAATGTACTTGTCTCCAATTTTTGCACACCATTTTTGGTGTTTTTGGGGGTAAATAAAAACTGTTGTTATCATTGTTCATAAACAGACTTAACGATTAATTATTAATTTTAAGAACCTGTTAACAATAAAAAAAGTGTCAAAATAAATTCTAAATATTGAAAAAAATACTATACAGTAACAAAAATTGGTATTCATAATAATTTACAAAAAACTTTTAACTTTCAAAAATCGAAAATAATAGTAGTTATTGAGATCCCACGATCGGACTAGTCTTAAAAATGGTTGAATAGACAGATGTTCAAAACAAAAAATTAAAAAAAATACTAAAAAATAATTTTGACTTTTAAAAACGCGATTTTAAAGTTTAAAACTCAAAAAACTAATTCATAAACACGTCGGATAATTTTCTGAAAAGGCCATAAAAAACAAAAATTTTGAAAAAAAAACTTTTAATTTGGACCATTATTAAAGAAGTTATGACCAAAATACCAAAAAGTAGCGGTTTTTTTGTTATTTGATTATTTTTTGAACGGGTAATCAAAAAAATCTCAAAATTTAACAGAAAGGGTTTTTTGATGGGTACAAAAATATAAAACAAGTACGCTTCGCGTACTCGTTGGGGGGCTCCGCCCTCCAAATCCCCCCGCGCTTCGTATTCTTGACCATTATCTTAATTTATTCGGTATGTAAATACTACATTGTTTTTATGTTATTGAACATATTGTTTTTGATAATATTGAGTCACATTTTTCATTCTTAATGGGGGCAATGATTCATAAAGTTAATGACCGAATTTTAAGACTTATATTAGTAGGCACTCACAATTTCATAATATAATGATCATATATTTTGTTTTTGTGATATATTCTGAATGTTGGTTAACATGTCCCTTAGGGACGTTTTAATAGGCGCTCACACCGTTATTTAAACTCTTTGATTCATTGTGAACATCGAGTAATCGTATAAATTCTATTAATCATAATTGAAAAGACAGATTTGAAGATAATCAATATGATATAAGAGTATCTGAACACTCATATCATTTAAATGTTTTGTTAGATTATATTCATAGAATTGTTACAATATTAGGCAGTAATGAAGAATATTAGTGACATTTGAGATGGGCATATTTATCATAACACTTTAATCATTTAATGATTATTAGTCCATTTATAATAAGTAAAAAAAGCTTTCGGTTATAAATCAATGCTCAGATTCTGTTTTTTCACGTTTGAAACGCGTAGGTGATCGCCATATTGCCGATGGAGCACAAGCACACAAAAGAACCATGTACTTTTTATAAGAGCGAAATATGGGTTTTGAATTTGGCGCGCTCAGGCCGTGTTTAGTTCCTCTTTTACTCTGTACGTGGCGTAGCGGCGTCGTGACGTAAGTGGCGACGTCGCGTGCGCCAGTCTATGCTTTACGTGAAAGCGGTGAGAGTGATATGTGCTTGTTTACAGTCATATAGAAATTCTGTCAGTGAGAAAAATAGTCTTTTTTTGTTAAAAATATTGTTTTTGTGCAAAAGTTATTCACTTAGCAGTGTCTAATTGGATTGAAATTTCATGGGACATTTGTTCATAATCATATACCGAAATTCTGTAAGTTAGAAAAAAAATCGTCTGTGAACTTCGGAGATCCAAGTGCATATGGACAGAAATTGCTTTTTTTCGGTAAAAATTGTGTTTTTGCAAAAATTGTAAACTTAATGATCTCTGATCGGATTAATACTTCGCGGGACGTTTTTTTACAATCATATACAGACATCGTGTGAGTTAGAGAAAAATTCGTCCGTGAACTTCCGAGATCCATGTGCATATGGACAGAAATAGCTGTTTTTTCGTCAAAAATTGTGTTTTCTGTGCAAAAAATGTAAGCTTAATGGTGTCTGATTGGATTCAAACTTCGTGGTACATTTGTTTACAATCATATACAGACATTGTGTGAGTTAGAGAAAAATTCGTCGGTGAACTTCGGAGATCCAAGTGCATATAGATAGAAATAGCATTTTTTTGGTTAAAATGGTGTTTTTTGCCAAAATTGCAACCTTAATGGTATCTGATTGGATTCATATTTGGTCAGACATTTGTTTACAATCATATGCACACATTCTGTGAGTTAGAGAAAAATTCGTTAGAGAAATTTCAAGTTTCAACTACATATGGTCATAAAACGTCTTTTGTGCTCAAAAATGGCTATTTTTTTTCAAAAATCTTTGTTTTACAATATCCGTTTGGATTTAAACTCCTTGGGCATAGAGATTACAACCATACACAACTACCCTCCGAAGGAAATTGAATTCTGTACACCGGTTTCTGAGATCTGGGTCTGGACGGACATCCGACACAGATTTCGAGGTGATTGCAATAGGCACTTTCTGTCATCTATGAGTGAGTGCCTAAAAATTGAGGAAATAAAAAAAAAGTTTTTCAAACTATCCGATTTGGGATGGAACGCCCCATATAGAACAACGATGTCTATCCTTTGGATAGGGAAAACAATTATATTACGAGCCTCATTCTCGAGATTACATAGTCGTCTACTTCCACATGATGGAACCACGAATTTAGAGCTTATAAACGCAAACGAAGCCCAAGTGGCCTGGTGCTTCGTTCACATCCCACTAATGTCATACAAGTGTTTCGTGCGCGCTGACTACGCACGTTCAGAGCCAAAGTTTAATTTTTTTTTCATTTTCATTAGGTTAATCATGGGAAAATTAAATCAGATAAAAGGAAAAAGGGAGATAAAAAGTTATTCCAAAAGTTTAAAAAGTTTGTGGAGTGAGTTTCGTCAGTCGTATCGGATTCCGAGAGCTCGAAAAGCGACTATTCTCATGACAACGTAGATTCTCGTGATGAAATGAATTCCGTAAGTAATCCACAGAACACGCCTAAAATTGATCAAGGTAATTATTCAGGCGCTAAGTACCCCGCAGACTCAGTGGCCTAGCCGTACAAGGACTCGCTCTCAGAGTGTTGTCTTGAGTCGAACGCATCTTTTAAGCGAGAAGAATCTCATATGAGTGTGCTTCTGACTCGGAGTATTTGTCTGTACATTGCTAGTCCTTAAGGCACTACCTTGAGTCAAAGAATGTAAATCTCTGGCTCGGCCGTTCTTGTTGTACGAAGATAGAAATAACGTTACTATTTTGAGTCTAGTACCCTCTTCAATGGTAAATTTGAAGGCAGTCTCAATTCAAAGGATTTTTGGCACGATCGGATTACAGATTCGTCTTAGGCAGATAATGAAAATAATGCTTCAGCTACATAGGTCACTGAGAACGCTGGGAAGCTAGTAGACATCCCGTTGCAGTCGCCATTATTGCAAGCGATGAGCGCAGCATCAGACGTGCCTTTCCAAGCGTTCGATAATAAAACCTTGCGTATTTTGGGTGTTGATATTATTCTAGAAGCACCAGAACTGCATTTGTATCAAACTTTTGCGTCATAGTTATTCTAGCCACGACGCTTGCGAACATTCTGGCATCGGTGAATCCGGTTACCTGATATTTGGACCAACGACGTTTGATCCGCGACATTTAATCCAACGACATGTTATCCGCATGACATCTCAACCAACGATAACTGACCCGCACGACATCTCAACCAATGATACCTGACCCGCACGACATCTCTACCAACGATAATTGACCCATATGACAGCTTTACTACGACAATTGACCCCAGCAGCCCGTAATCCAGACAACAAATCTAGATGAAATTATAATTCATAACACAAAAAATAACAAGCACCACAATAAATAGGCTAAAAATATGATCATCAATATATATTCATCAATTTATTCGAAATTAAATATTCAACGGAAGAAAGCAATGAAGCCCTTGCAATAAACGCGGGTGCATATAAATTTTAATTAATATACATGTTACATTTGTCTTCATTTTAATCAGTTCCTCAATCAGAGGCCACCTATCTTGTACCTGATATTTGGATTACAAAGAAAGAAGACGAAATTAGCTCTTTATATACGTGACAATAAAATCACCGACGGGTTTCCTGAGAACCTCAAATTATCACACAAAAATCATCGCCCATATATAAGCGCCATTAATCGAACTATTTCAATGACAATACGGACGCAATATACTTGAAATACTTTAATTTCTGATTACCGTCACAATTGTCAACAATACATTTAATTTGCTCGTGCTTGTCAATGTATGTTTGACGCTTTTTGACTGTAACGGTCAATGCGGTATTAATTTGATCAACAGTAGTGTCCGCAATGATTTGCTCACTTTGAATAATATCGACAAACGAACGAAATATCGCATGAGACACATACTTTAGCATTAAAGGCATGGTGCCTGCCCTCGACTCTATTATTGGTACGCATTTCACCATCACGTCGCACGGAACAATTATTGACGGATCAATTAACCCACGGATCAATTATCGACGGATCTAACGTCGCACGGATCAATCGTCGCGAGGGTTACTTATCGTCCGATCACATGTCGAGGATCAATTGACTCCGGTCAAAATATGTCACCGGTGAATCCTATAAGGAGACACAGTTTTGTTAAAGAAATTTACTCCGATGCTTCAAAAACCTAGTGAGGTGCTTATTGTAATAATGAAGGCACGCACGGATTTTGGTCCAAGCCGAAAGAGTTTTACACATAAATCAGCATGAGCTTATCGCTGTATTCATGACATTAAAGTGCTTCACGAAGGACTTAAGAAATTGCAAAATCTTGTTGCGACTCTACAATACAACGGCCATTGCATACGTAAATCGTATGGGTGGTATACAGTACCCCGAATTAAATAAAATAGCTCGAGACATTTGGCAGTGGTGCGAGAGGAAAGGAATTTAAATATTCGCTTCGTATATAGCTTCTAAAGATAATATCGAAGCCGATAAGGAATCCCGCATTCAAAATGTTGATGCCGAATGGGAGATGTCCAGGTCAACGTATAAATCTATAGTGGCTGCGTTCGGGCAGCCAAACGTAGACTTGTTCGCTACTGGGTCAACGCTAAATGCATGGAATATTGCTCTTGGCATAAAGACCCTGAAGCAATGGCAATTGACGCATTTACCTTGAATTGGGGGCGTAATTATTTGTTGTATGCGTTTTCCCCATTTGCGTTTATACTAAGAAATATCTGAAAAGTTATTTCGGATCGGGCTCGTGGCAATATCGACTTGCCGAACAGGCTGTCACAGACCTGGTTTTCCTATTATTATGGATTTACTTGCTGATGAACCGATTGTGTTTAAACCGGCTAAACGCCTCTTAACATTCCCATATAGGACCATGCACTGTCTAATGGAGAACACCTTGGGTCTCATTGAAAGAAATTTCCTGCTCCCGCAATAGAAGTTTTCCTAGCATCACTATCAGATAGCACACGGAAACAATGCAGCGCTCCAGTGAAATCTCGTCTGCAATTTTGTCATGCAAAAAGTCTGGATCCCTACTGTTCCGATATTAGTTCTATCCACCAGTTTCTACAAGAAAAGTTTCGTACAGAAGCATCATACGGCACGCTCAACTCGACTCGCGCAGCGATTTCATTCATCTTCGTTCAGGAAGTATCGAATAGTGCAAACATCGGCCGATTTTTGAAAGGAATTTTGCGTCTTCGACCGATTACACCAAAGTATGAGCGGACTTGGGACGTGCGGTGAGTCCTAGATTTTATATAAAGATCGTACCCGTTGGATACCTTAAATTTCCAGCAAATAACAGAACGTTTAGTGACTCTTCCAGCACTAGGAGCAGCACACAGGGTTCAAACTTTTTCCAGCACAAAGCTCGAAAATATCTCTCGGTCGTTGGAGGGTTATGAGATACAGATCCTTTATCTCATCAACACTTTCCGGTCCGTAGCGTGTCAGCCCTTGCTTCCGCTTCCATATTTCCCAGACAAGCCGATTCTTTGCATAGCGCGTAATCTTGATAAGTATATTGAAGTCACGAAACTTTTAATAGGGGAGTATATAAAATTATTAATAACGTCGAGAAAACCATACAGGCAGTGGTACCTCAAACCATTGTCGATGAATTCGGTCAGTTCTGACAAAAAGCGGCATTAGCGCTAATTTTACGGCGCACAGCACGAGGCACATGTCCACATCGGCAACGCATGCAAGAGGTATGTACATTTCGGCGATTATTAAAATACGGCTGGTTGGTCTAAAGATTCTCGAGTCTTTTCTAGGTCACCTATTGTGACTTATAGATGAGGAATTTGGCTGCAGCTGTTCTCTATCAATAGTTTTTTTTCTATGCTAATTCTTCTAGTTTTGACCTGATACTACGGCGATTGATGTTATATCGTCACGGAATTATGTTTTTTGATTATCACTCATCAAATTATCTTTGAAAAAAATAAGAAATGAATATAATATAAGCGAACGAGAACGACAATAAAGAAGAAGAATTTGATGAAGAATCCTGCTGGGATCTCTAAACATCTACTATGAAATTTCGAGAAGGAGGCTCGTAATATAATTAATCGATCAAACAAATTTACCTAAGTGAAGTGCAATCGTAATTATATGCAGAGCCTCGTTCGAGATGATTACACCTCGCAGTGCGATGACCTCTAAAAAAATGGTACGTACCCCTCTTTTCAAGGCGTTCAATATTATAATACAAAATACGATTTTATCAAATAAAAAGATTAAAAAATATAACTTGTATAGAACGGGTATTGAACAAAATAATTACTTCAATATTTAGAAAAATTCTAATAGTACAAAATTGTATAGAAAAGATCATTGACATGAAGATCAAGGCTCATCATTCATTATTACAATTTATTCATTATTACGATTCATTATTACAATTATACAAATTAATATGTATAAAATAATTATTATAATTATTATAAAAATTATTTACACTTAATTATTACAATTTTGAATTGGAAATTAAATGCACTTAATGTAACATTTAAATAATAATTTGATCAGTGAAAGGACATGAATACAAATAATCATATACTACATCAACAAAATGTCAATATCAAGCTCGCTGGTTATTTTAGCCGATCATCGTTTTTGAGACAAAATCACTTTTTTACTCGTGGTGTCTGGTTCGTCTTCGTGGGTAAAAGTTTCTCTTCTATGCTATATTCTCTCTCGCTCTCTTTCTCACTCGTACCCCGGTGACTTTGTTCACTTGGATTTGCCGCCGCCTTCTTTCACGATAACTTTGGCCCACGCGCGGACCCTAAAACAATGTCCATTATTACCAAGTTTCGATGGGGTCTGTCATCAACGATCCACGGAATGAGGGGCGCGCGAGAGTGAGAGAGAGGGAGAGTGATGGAGAAACGACGATGGCGGCGACCGCAGAGAGCACGCAGTCTTATGTGTATATATTTATATGTATTATATATATATATATATATATATGTAATATGTGTCATATAATTATGTGTATATGGGGCATTCCAAGTGAAAACGTGGGATCATTCCCCTCGGGTCATCAGATCCTTGCATAACTTTTTTTTCGCTTTGATTCCACTTCAAAAACAGCCCAATTTTTTTAAAGATTTTTCTGGCCAATCCTTCAAGTGGCGCGACGATCATTTTTGTGTAAAAAAGGGATCACTGAAAAAACACCATTTTTAAAATCCTCCAATTTTTTGCACAGATTCTGGATCAAAAATAAGTAATTTCTAGCATGATTAGCAAGTGGGCCGCGGCTGCCTCATATTTTTTTTAAATTTCTTTTTTTCAGTTTCTAAAATAAAATGAAAAAATGAAATCCTAACACCTTTTACGTGAGTAAAAAAATAAAATAAAAATAAAACATATCTTAGCAAATTTTGATATTTTGCATATTTTTCCAAATAAATAAGAAAAATCTTTTTTTTCAATAAAATACTTCAAAAAAGGGATAACTAATAGAAATACCAATTTAAAAATTCTCCAATTTTTTCTAGAGATTCTGGGTCATAAATAAGTAATATCTATCATGATTAAAAAGTGGGATGCGGCTGCCTCATATTTTTTTTATAATTTTCTTTTTTTCGGCTTCCAAAATAAAATTAAAAAATTAATTCCCAATACCCCTTACATGTGTAAAAAAATAAAATAAAAATAAAACATGTCTTGGAAAATTTTGATATTTTGCCAAGATATGTTATATTTTTATTTAATTTTTTTACTCATGTAAGAGGTATTAGGAATTAATTTTTTTAATTTTATTTTAGAAACTGAAAGAATGAAAATTATTAAAAAAATATGAGGCAGCCGTGGCCCACTTTCTAATCATGCTAGAAATTACTTATTTTTGATCCAGAATCTGTGAAAAAAATTGGAGAATTTTAAAAATGGTGTTTTTTCAGTTATGCCCTTTTTACACAAAAGTGATCGTCGCACCACCTGAAAGGGTGGCCAGAAAAATCTTTAAACAAATTAGGTTGTTTTTGAAGTAGAATCAATGCGAAAAAAAAGTTATGCAAGGATCTAATGACCCGAGGGAAATGACCCCACGTTTTCACTTGGAATGCCCCATATATATATGTATGTATGTATATGGGGTATTTCATGTTAAAGACTGGGCCCTCACTTCTGAAATTTAGTTTATGGTTTTCCTTCTAACTGTACCGAGGTAGAAAGGCATCCCAAATTTTTTCAAATTTTTTAAATTGCTTGTTGCTTACGCTTTATTTTTGTATTTCTATTGATCTAAAAATGTGTGAATATGTAAGAATGTTCTAAAATATAATAGTGCCATTATTATATTGATGTTTTATGGTTGAAGAAATGGTAATGGTCTTCTGACTAAATATAGAAAAAGTCTTTTCTAAACCAAAATATTTTGGCATCTGCAATAGATTTACTATTTTCATAAAAAAAAAAAAGTTATTTAAAAATTCTAGCTTTTTTCTATCGGAGTGATTTAAAAAAATAATAGCTGGTAAAAGAAATTTGAAAAAACATTTTGGACTGATTATGAGCCCGAAGTATCATCGTACAAAGCACTCAAAAAACGCGCATAATTAAATTTTTTTAAAGAATTGATATAAAACCCTCATAAATTTGGAAAAACTTATGAGCCATGAATTACAATAGGATCTTTCTTTTTTCCCAAATGCACGTTTTTTGTAAAAATTTCGTTGGTCAAATTTTTAAAAATATTTAAAAGCTCCCATCATAATTTCGAAAAGCTTCATAGAAACCAATAACTACGTTCTTCATGCTGTTAAATGAAAAGATTTTTTTGTCAACTACTATTCAACTACATTTCCTTCTAATTTTTTTTATCGATTGAAAAAAAAAATTTCCCAGCTGGGCTTATTTCACAAAGTACCACTCTGAAAATTTTTGAGTATTTATAAAGGACCTCAGAGTTTGAAAAATTAAGAAGAAAAAAAAATTGAAAGTGGAAATCCTCGAAAAAATTTTGATTTTTTTTCTAAAAAATGAACAAAAAAATAGAAGGAAATGTCGGCCCACTCCATGTTGGGCGGCATTTTTCCGGAATTGATTGAAGTTTTTTTTTAGTGCAAAAAAAAATTAAAAATGGTGCACTTCGAGAAAAAGATGATTTTTCTCGAAAAAGTGAAAATTTTCATAAGTTTTAATGTCTTAAATTAATTTTGTATTTTTTGTTGTATAGTTAAAATACAGTTAAAGACGAAAATTTTGAAAAAACAAACGTCCCAATTAGTTAATATTTGAAGAAGTTAAAGCTATTTTAAAAAAAAGTTTTTTCTTTGGGTTGGGTAAAAAGATTTGTGAATTTCATGAAAAATATTTTTAATGGGGTAGAAAAGGGGGAAAAAATCAGCCAAAGGGAAAGGGGATTTGATATGGAATGACCCATATATTTAATGCCTTATAGAAGAAATGAAAAAAAATATTGCAACTATTTTTGAGCCTCAACTACACTCAGTCCAAAAATGAAAGGAACAGCACAATTTTCGAGATTTTTCAGCGATTTTCCAGAGGCTGTAACTTTGTTAATTTTGGTCGTGAAATTTAAAAAAAAAGCATTTTGAAGCTTGAATCTTCTAGTTTTTGAATCTTTGGGCATCATCCTCGACGAAGTCGAAAGAAATATCACGGTAAAAATTTTCTCGAAATTTTTGTTTGTTATAAAACAGTCGATGGGCTCCAAAATTTTTTTTCGAGCTTAACCAATCTATGGATCGTTTGGCAGGATTCTTTAGCTTCAATTTACTTTTTTTAATTTTTGTTCTACGACCATTTTTTGCTGAGATATCGGCGATTGAATAAAAATCGGTCTTTTTTTTCAAATCTTCGATATCTCTGGAACTAATGAAAGTACAGCGAGTAAACGGTGGGTTTCGGAAACTTAAATCTACCTTCTATAAGTGTCTGTTACTGTCATAGACAAAAAAAAATTTCGATGCTTTATTTTGACTTGAAAAAAGTCCAAAAAATAGCTTTTTTTTCACCCATGCAAGATTTTCGTGCTTTTCACCATATGCGTAGACAGCCGAAAAGTGACTCTTTTTGGCTATCCACGCATATAGTAAAAAGCACGAAAGTCTCCCATGGGGAAAAAAAAGATCGTGTGCAACGCGGGCCAGAGATTCGTCTTTTGTCTCGCGTGGTTGCGGCCCTCGCTTCGCTCGTTGCGGCAAACTTCACGCTCGACAAAAAGACTTATCTCTGGCCCTAGATGCACAAAATACTATTTGATGTATGAAATATGTATGAAAAATATATAATTCATGTATGTTAAGTATGAATCATGTATTGCGAATATATAAGAAATATATGAGAAATAACCAACTTTCTGCCGTATTATGTATGATCATTATATGAAAGATATATGAACAAATATATACTTGGAATGCATTAACTTGTATGTATAATAACTTATCTATATATATGCGATATATATCACATATAGATCTAACATACATAATTTATATATTTTTTATATTAATTTCACATCTAATATATATTCGAAATATATGAATACTATTTTTTATATATTCATAATATATGTGAAATATATAATATATATCTTGAGTCAAAAATAGAGCAGTAATCTATGACCACTAACATCTATCTCGATTGTCATAAAAAATATGATAGGCATAAATAATGCGATCAGTACATGTACAATTTGTGTACGTATGTGTTATGACCGGGATAATTTGGGTTTTGAGGAACGATGTGAAATACCGGGAGACCGGGAATCGAACCCGCCACCTCTCGATTGCCAGTCGCGTGCTCTTCCGACTGAGCTACGCCAGGCCACTTGCAATACTCGATTCGTATCGTCCACTTATTCATTGCACAGAATTACAATTTTTATGTATCAAAATTGAATAAAGTGCAAAACGTACTTGAATTAAAATTTTTAATGTTAATTATTATAATTTACAAAGGAAATATGTAAGAGAAGTTGAATTATTTATTTTAACATCATTAAAATCAACTATTGTAGTCATAGAAAGAAAAAAGATGAAAATTACGGAAAAGAATCGAAATTTTTTTTAAACAAGAAGTTATTTAAATCTCGTCTTCGGTAAAATCCCAAAAATTTTGTCCTTGAACGTAGAATTTTATAAGTTTTTTTGAAAAAATTGGAATGGGCCCCATTGAAAGAAAATTCAATTTCTTAGCTTAAAGCAGCTAAAAAACATTTTTAAAAAATCTTCTCGAGTCTTGATAATTTGTTCAAAAAGTACATTGGAAAACAAAAAAAAATAACCTCCTACCAAATTCAAATATCTTGGTTATTGTAAAAGTTATGATCATTTTAGAAATATTTTTTGAAAAATCAAAAACTTCGGTATGGTTTGAGATAAAGAGCTAAAAATTTACATGGATAATTCTTTTTGCATGTATAATACCATATTAAAATATTTAAAAAATCGTATAATCATATATCTCAGATATATTATTCATACTTGTCGCGTGTATGACGAATATACAAATTTTTGCGGTTTTGTATGACATGTATGAATTATATATCTGGGATATATGACGAAAATACTTTTCTGCCGCGTGGGAAAGACCAATTAATGGTGTTAAAAATGAAAAAAAAAGTTTTTCTTTTTTTTTCCTCTTAAATTTGCCTTTAATGAGCATGAAAGCTAAAAAAATCCAAATTTCTAAAAAGAATCCAGCTGAACAATGCATAGATTGGTTAATCTTGAACAAAAAATTTGGAGCTCATCCACTGATTTTGAAAAAGCAAAAATTTCGAGAAAATTTTTACCGTGATATTTCTTTCGACTCCGTCGAGGGTGATGCCCACAACATTTTTTTGACTCAAGATTCTAAAACTAGAAGATTGAAGCTTCGAAATGCTTTTTTTTTTACGACCAAAATTAACAGAGTTACAGCTTTTGGAAAATCGCTAAAAAATCTCGGAAATGTTGCTGTTTGTTTAATTTTTTGACAGAGTGTATTAAGTGTAAAAATAATCACCAACCAGATAGAAAAGGACGAGAGTCCTCTCGTATCCTTTGGCTTTTCGTTTTGAGTAGCCCATATGAATATGGGACGTTCCACGCCAGATCGGTCGCTGTTTAGCTTTTGCATCTACGATTTCATTGAAAATTTTATATTTTAGTAATCTTTAAAAGAGGTTTCCATGATTTTTTTCAGTTTTTTTGTCGAACCGTTTTCAAAATATCCACTTTTCAAAAGTTACGTTTTTTAAACGTTCATAACTTGAAGAAAAATGGACCAAATGACCCCCTTTTTAAAAATTTTTGTTCTTAATCGTACTTTTGATATTAAATATTAGAAAATTTAAAAAAAAAGTCTCATTGGCCCATTTCTCGCAAAGTTATGGACGTTTAAGACTAAAAAGACGTAATTTTTGATAAATCGATATCTTAAAAACGGTTCGAAAAAAAAAGCTGAAAAAAATCATGAAGGCCCCTTTCAACCAAAAGTAAATCATAAAAAATTTTCAAACAAATCGGGGATGCAAAAGCTAAATCGTGTCCGATCTGGCGTAGAACGCCACATATGCATATGTATATAATGCAGTATATATAGTGATGAAAGCTCTGTATTAATCGAAAGACGCAGACTCCAGCGCAGTATGCCCGGCGTCGTCACGCGAGCTCTCCGGACTATCATTTGTGTGGTCCCCGAACGGAGGACCACCTTCGTGGAACCCACTTTGCCGCCCTCTCGGATGAGCAGAGAGGATCCTCTCGAAATACCGGAGATGTTATTCCGTGGCCCCCTGACAAACGAGGATTCCCACCGTTTCGCCACTCATCTCGGTTTCTCTCTCATCTCTCATTTCTCTGTCTGTCTCTCTCTTGGTATCTTTACCTTGCTCGCTCGCTCTAACACATCTCCATAGAGCGAAATCGTGAAAAGATCGAGATGATCTCTCTGCACTGACCAGGTAGTTAGTAGATATCGTTCAAAAGCTCTCTCTCTCTCTCTCCCCTCTCTCTCTCTCTCTCTCTGTCTCTCTC
>OX333071.1:54641040-54807328 GCA_946863875.1 Alloplasta piceator
CCGAGATCTCTTCTTCTCTCTCCTTCCTTCTCCTCTTCTTCTTTTTCGTATTCTTCCTCTTCGTGCCTCATTAAGCGCATGCGCGATCTCGCCTTAAATTTTTGCCACCCCGTCTCCCTTCTGCAGCACTTACTTCTCTAGCCACGACACAGATATAATTCCTGCGCAGAACAAAATTTTTTTTTCTATATATTTTTCGATAAGAGATCGATACTTGTATGCAGAGTCTAGAAAGTTTGAAATCGCATTAAAATTTTCTCGATTTAAAGTTTTTACGTAAAGTTTACCGAAGATTTGAGGAAAAATTCGTACTTAAATGGACAGTTATTCCTGGAAAGTACTTTCAAGTGTTAAGCTCAAGAGACAATAGAACAGTTTTTCCAATAAATTTGTAATTAAATGAGAGATCAATATTGCCGCAGTATCTTCAAAGGGTTATAAATTAAGATAAGATTTGCAAAAAATATTTATGGTAGTAGAGTCTGGTAACTTACACGTTTTTTTACGTCTTTATCGGGAATTTTTTGTAAATGGTAAAATATAATTTAAGGGTTTTGTTTTTTTGGTATGTTATTATTGACATGTAAAGGATACAAAAATTTTTTGTTTGTCCTAATTTTACAACGTTTCATAATCACTATTATTATTGGTCAGAGTAGACGCCTCAACAAAAAGGTTTTAAAGATTATCAAAAAAGATTATGATAAGATTTTAAGGTCCTTCGCAGTTAAGATTTTCAAAAAATCGATTTGTTCAATTTTATTTTCGTAATGTACGTACATATATTTAAGTTCATGCACAGAAAATTCCATGTCCATCTGACAAATATTTTCGAAGTTATAGGCATATTTGTAAACCCGTAATTACTATGTGTAAACTGCTTTCGAACTTTCGAGCGCGTTTTTTTGAAAACTGTGTTTTCAAAGTGTGAGCAAGATTTCTCAGAAACGGCAGAACTAATCAGAGTCAAATTTTTATACAAGCTTCATAAATATATTTTTTAGTAATTAATTGAAAGTTTTTTTCACCGATAAATATATTTCATTTGATTAGCAATTTGAGGCAAAATTTTCATCAAAAATCAATTCTTATTTTGAGAAGCCGCTATTTTGTCAAAAATATATACTTTTCTTAATTCTTTCATTAAATATTAGATTATAACTTATATTTACGGAATCTTTTTTATTTGGTTTATTGTGGATGATCCAATCCAGAGATGTCGTGCTCACCCCAAAACGCCTTTGTTTTAGAGGATCTCCCGGACATCGGCTTTAAGAATAACACCGGCACACAAAATCAAAAAAGTGGTCTGTACTTTTGATCAGACCCACCTATCTATATGTATTTTGATGCGCTGAATCCGAATCCGAAGTCTGTTTGGCTCATACACCCTCGAAATTTTGAGTAAATTGCGAAAAACCGCTAAAAATGGCTAAAAATTGTGAAAAATCGCAGTTATGAGTATGAAATTTTTTTTATTGAACTAGATCAAGTATGTTTTTCATGTATTCTGATGCGCTGAATCCGAATCCGAAGTCAGTTTGGCTCGTACACTATCATTAGTTGGAGTAAATTGCGAAAAAGCGCAGTGAAGAACATGAAACAAATTTCATTGAACTAGATCAAGTATGTTTATTGTGAATTTTGATGCGCTGAATCCGATTGCCGAGTTCGTTAATCTCGACCAAGCATTCACTGCCGTCCAAAAGTTTGAACACACTCGCCCCAATTCCGAGCCGCACAAAAAAGTTGCACTGCTCTTTTAAAAATAAAGATATTTCAATTTAACAAGCGGCGTTTCAAAGAGGATATATTCAGCTTCATTTTGCTTGATCAAAAAAAAAATCGATTTTTTGGAAATTCGGTACGTCCATTGAAGCATATTGTCGTTTTTTTTTTTTTTTTTGGCGTACAATCCATGAAATTTTTTTTTAACTGTTTTTCACATGAAAAACTTGTGGAGAGGAGTATAAGTTTCAATTTCGTTTGTTATAAAGTTGCGTACAATTTTTTTTCGCAAAAAACAACTATATTTATAAAATGAAGCGTAACTCCAAAACTACTGAGTTTTTGTGAAATCATTAAGAGGGTAAAAAGTTGCATACAATTGTTTTGGATTTAATGAAATTTGTTCCGAATTTTTTCTTAACTTTTTTTTTCGGGATTTCTCACCGTCAACGAGATTTTAAAAAATCTTCAACATGGAGTCTCTTACCTCATCTACACGGCTTTCTCTTCGAAAAACGTCATTCACATGGCTTTTTTATCGGAAAACCCGTGTAGATGAAATAAGACATCCGATTATTTGAGATAAAAAAAATTTGAACAAAAATGTTGGAAAAAAATTCTGAAATAATTTCATTGAATCCAGAATAATTGTATGCAACTTTTTACCCTCTTAGTGATTCCACAAAAATCCAGTAGTTTTAGAGTTACGCTTTATTTTATAAATATCATCGTTTTTTACAAATATTTGAATATTTTTGCAAAAAAAAATCGTACGAAACTTAAAAAAAAACAAAATTGAAGCTTATACTCCCCTCCGCAAGTTTCTCATGCGAAAAACAGTTTTAAAAAAAATTCATGGTTCGTACGCTAAAATTTCAACGCCAAAAAAGAACAAAAAAACGACCATGCTTTAAAGGACGTACCGAATTTGGAAAAAATCGAAAATCTTTTTTGGCTAAAGCAAAATGAAGCTGAATATATCCTCTTGGAAACGCTGCTTGTTGAATTGAAATATCTCAATTTTTAAAAGAGCAGTGAAACGTTTTGTGCGGCGCGGAATCGGGCGAAGTTCTTCCAAATTTTTGGACGGCTCTGTATGGATGATCAAGATTAACAGACCCGGCAATCGGATTCAGCGTAAGAACATAAGAAACATACTTGATCTAGTTCAATAAAAAAAAATTCATACTCACAACTACGATTTTCGGAAATTTTTAGGCATTTTTAGCGGTTTTTCGCAATTTAATCAAATCTTTACGAGTGTACGAGCAAAACTGACTTCGGATTCGGGTTCAACGCATCAAAATACATAAGGAACATACTCGATCCAGTTGAATAAAAAGAATTTCATACTCATAACTGCGATTTTTTGCAATTTTCAGCTATTTTCAGCGGTTTTTCGCAATTTACTCAAAATTTAGAGGGTGTATGAGCGAAACGGACTTCGGATTCAGATTCAGCGCATAAAAATACATAGAGGTAGGTGGGTCTGGCCAAAAGTACAGACCACTTTTTTGATTTTGTGTGCCGGTGTAATTGTTGCTATAGTAACCGTTGCTATGGTCACTGTTGTTATAGTGACCGTTGCTATGTCAATTGTTGCTATGGAAACCGTTGTCAAAGTGTGTGGTGACGCTAAAAATCCAACACTTCTTAGCCCTCATTCACAAACGAGTGATCAGGAACTTCGTTCTAAAAAATATCCTATGTGTTAATCCAGGTTATAAACTATCTGTGTATGATATTTCATTCACAACCGTTCAGCCGTTTTTGCGTGATTGATTAACAAACATCTAACCATCCAAACATACAAACTTTCACATTTACAATATAAGGATTTATTGCTGGATAACCAACAAGTACGCTTCGCGTACTCGTTGGGGGGCTCCACCCCCAAACCCCCCTTAACGTTTTGTTGGGGGGGCTTTGCGCTCCGTATTCTTGACCATTATCTTCATTTATTCGGTATGTAAATACTATATTGTTTTTATGTTATGGAACATTGTTTTTGATAATATTGAGTCACATTTTTCATTCTCAATGGGGTTAATGAGTCATAAAGTTAAAGACCGAATTTCAAGAATTATATTAGCAGGCACTCACACCGTTATTTAAACTCTTTGATTCATTGTGAACATCGAGTAGTCGTATAAATTCTATTAATCATAATTTGATAGATTTGAATATAATCAATATGATCTAAAAGTATCTAAACAATCATATCATTTAAATGTTTTGATTGGGAAGTTATTTGAATTCCATTTTCAGCAAAATCTTAAAAATTTTGTTTGTTTACGTAGAATTGTATATATTTTTTTTAATCGAAGGGGTCCCATTGAAAGAAAATCCAATTTTTTAGCTTAAAACAGCCAAAAAGATATATAACATTTTTTCCATATTTTTGTCGACAATTGTAATAGCAAGAATTGAGTAGATTTGATCATGTGTGTTGCGCGGCGCGTGGCAGTGAGATAGCATAGGCTGCATTAGTCTTGAATGTTTTGAGTGCTGTGAGCGTCATATCCAGTAGCATTTTATATGCCGATGTATGGGTGAATCACGGTCGTACATACAGGTCACGGTCGTACATACAGGTCTGGAAACTCCCGTGGTAGGGGTACCTTGCTTATTGATGCCAGATGTGTAGTTCATAAATTTGTCACTGTGATCGCTGCGATCTAAACTCTCTCTGGCGCAAGCACGGATGACGATGGGTGGGGGAAGTGAGAGAGAGACAGCGCTATAGTAACGGCTATAGCCTAGCTTTTCAATCACTTGTTTTTAATATTATTGTAGGCTATTATAACACGCACTAAAACGCAAATGCTTATTTTCAAAAACCTCTGACTCCAAGCGGCTCTGAAAATGAGAGATTTCCAGTTAATTTAACAACATGTCGAATATCGAGCGCAAAACATTATCATTTGGCTCCCGGAAAACCGACACCTTCGCATTTATCGGCTTTGCGGCCGGTATTGCAATAAGGAACAGCGCACCGTCTTGGCATTTTTGCCAAATTAAAAAAAATCTTTTCTTTTTATTAAATATAATTTGAATCACAACTGCAGCAAAACACAACGTATGACTGTATGACACGGGGATTTTGAGGTCAAGCTTGAGAATACCCAGAACGCGCATAGATTGCAGAGACGAGTAGTGACGAAATTACGAACTATTCTCGTGCTTCGATAAGCAAGCATAGAGGTATTATACGTAGAGGAGGTGAGCCAGCCAGAAACGCGTTATAATGGTAGAAAGAGAAAGAGCATAGGAATAGTATTCGCTTCCTTGTCTGATGACGCATGCGCAGTAAACGATTCGCCTCCGGTATAGGCCTTTTCATCATGTGACGTGCGCAAGCGCAGCCGCCATATTGAAAGGGCGGTAATACAAAAGTTTCGTACAGTTTTGCTTGTTAATGGCTGGGAGAGCTGGATATCTGCACAAAAAAATTAATTATTCGAACAAATTGTTGATGGTGCTTTACCAGTTCACAATTCAGTGGAAGCACATAATTGTGAACAATTAAAAAAATGAACCGATTGAGCATAACCTCTGTCACTTCGACCACATTTTTTCACCCGCAATTCACATTTTGCACATTTTGGACATGTTTTAATATGTAGTACTTTGCTCGATGATTTTATAATGTTTTTGCGATATTGAAGGCAAGGCTTTGGATAATTTTTGAGGTTATGTACTCTACATAGTCCATAACAACACTCTTTCGTTGTTTCTTTTCGTGAAGGTAATGTAATAATAATCGATTGAAAAATTTTGTTTTCTCAATTAGGACACTTATTATTTTATTTATTGCTTACTTTTTTTGAATAAATGTACTATTATTTGATGTTAATTTTAATTATTTGTATTCGGGTATTTTAACCTGCTTGTTTACAAAAAAGTGTACGAAAAAGATGGCTGAAACTGACGCATGCGCATAAAAAAAATTGTGATGAAAAGGTCTATTGTACTGACCCTTCCGCATTCGACTGTCAAAATTTTGTGATAATGTATATTGTGTAGCTGTTTTTGTAAAATAATATCATTTTCGCAGCATTTGAAAGTACTCGTCTTTTTTTTCTGCGTTCAACTTCAACAGTGTCATGAAATGCAGATTCATCGAAGTGGTCACTGCATATCATTGCAGTTTTACAGACCACTGTCGAGCCAATTGCATCCAGCCATTCTTTCTTTAACTTCTCATCGTTTGGAAATCTGTTTTTATTAGAATTAATATATATCGAGATCAACAAATAGAAATAATATCACCGGTAGTTTGGAGAATTAACACACAATGTTTTTATCCACTTACTTGTGAAAGCTACGACCCTCGTTGAGGAAAGTCGATTCCTTTTTGCACAAAATGCACGCAATCACCATCTTAGTTTTTTATATTTTATTTTTTATAATATCGAAAATAAACATAAGTGAAAAATTTGCACGCGCGTGAACGAACTGAAGCGAAATAATAGGTTAGAACATTTCGTATTGCGGCGTCAACGGACGGCGCGCAGCATGTTGCCATTGCGCATGCGGCAAGACAAGGACAGTGCCACTATTTCTAGTTTCTGTCTCTCTTTACCGTGATACGCTTCCACTTACAGGCAGTCCTATGGCTCACCTCCTCTAGTTATAATACCTCTATGTAAGCAAGGTACCCCCACCCTCGAAATTTGGCCGAGTTTCCAGACCTGTATGTGTGACCGTGATACAGATCTGAAAACTCCCGTTGTGGGGGTACGTTGCTTATTGATATAGCCTAGCTTTTTAATCACTTGTTTTTAATATTATTGTAGACTATTATAACCCGCACTAAAACGCAAATACTTATTTTCAGAAACCTCCGACTCCAAGCGGGTCTGAAAAACATGAGAGATTTCCAGTTGATTCAACAACATGTCGAATATCGAGCGCAAAACATTATCATTTGGCACCCGGAAAACCGACAACTTCGCATTATCGGCTTTGCGGCCGGTATTGCAATAAGGAACAGCGCACCGTCTTGACATTTTCGCCAAATTAAAAAAATCTATTCTTTTTATTAAATATAATTTGAATCACAACTGCAGCAAAACCAGCAAGACACAACGTATGAGAGCCTAATATCTGACACGGGGATTTGGAGGTTAAGCTTGAGAATACCCAGAAAGCGCATAGATCGCAGAGACGAGTAGTGACGAAATTACGAACTATTCTTGTGCTTCGATAAGCAAGGTACATCCACCCTCGAAATTCGGCCGAATTTCCAGACCTGTATGTACGACCGTGGGGTGAATTCTGAAACGGGCGGACTGCGCTTGAGCGCTGCATAATCTGGCGTACCTATTGATCAAATTGAATTTCGCGCGCCACAATGCCACGCCCGAAATTCATTTTGACCAAGCGCAGTCCGCCCGTTTCAGAATTCCCCCTATACGTGCTGTAAGCGTGTAAATAAAGCTGGAGACACAATGGCAAAAATAAGAAATAAGGAATTAAATCAGCCATCCGATTGGCGTAGTTTTTCTAAAGTGCGCGGCGATTGGCTGATTCTTATTTCTTATTCTTTTCATTGTGTCTGGGGCTTAAGCATTCAAGATAATGCAGCCAACATTTGCTTTCGTTTATTGATGATTTTTATCTGTCATCGTAATCACGGCCGTTTTATTGTTTACCTAAATTATAATGTTGAAAAATATGACATATGATTTTTTAAAGTGACAATTTGTGCAATTCGATCGAGTATAGTGTGGTGTATTGGGTGGGGATGTTTTTTTTTCATTAAGAAAATTGTGTATATCAGGAACATAAGGTTATGTTTCATATAATTTTTTTCTTTGCATAAAAGTAATAATAATATTTGAAAAAAAAATAAATACATAGAAGTGTACTAATTACCAATCATTATATTTTAAAGAAAAATAACATTTTATCGAATAGTAAGAAATGTCTAAGATTTTTGTCCAATCAGTGTTTTTTTTCGTCAAACTTTTTAACGTTTGGCGAAAACGTTAAAAAGTTACAAATTAATAAAACAAAAATATTAAAAATTCGATGTTAAAATTGTTCAAATCATTTTAAACCTTTGAAATAGTTGAAATGTATTAAAATGAAAGTAAACGGTGAAAATTAAAAAAATTTGTTCACGCATCTTCGTGCAATGAGTGAAAAACTGAAAAAAAACGTTATTTTCGTTGCAACAAAATGGTTCAAAGAACTGTCAAGTCTCAAACTCTACAGGACACTTCTTTATGACCCTATAAAGAAAGTCTATAAGTTACAAAAACATTGGTTCACAGGTTGCGGAGATCTGACTCTGGACGGACACAAAAATGGCTGTTTTTTTGGGAAATTTTCTATTCAACATTCTCTGAATGGATTGAGTCAAAAAAGGTTTTGAGATTATAGTAAAACAAAACTGTGCTATGAATTTGAACCGGATCCGTTCATGGGTTGCTGAGTTATGAGTGCAGATGGACGGCTCAGGTGACGAAAAATAAAAAAAAATGTTTTTTTGTATAATATGCCAACATATGTTAGTATAAAGTTTGTATGGTTATTTTTTATATGAGATAGGTTTTTGGAAGGCAATACTAATAGTCACTCCTTACATATAGAGTGAATGCCTAAAAAGGATCAAATTTTGCGTTGATAATTATTTATAAAAATGTGCGTTATTCCCATTCCAAATTGGGACACAAGTGCAAATACATCTAGCTTGAACCAGCCAGAAAACAGTCTGTATTTTTTTCCAAGTACTGAAGGTAAAAATTAAAAATTGAACAAAAATTGAAAAATGTTTAAAATCTGAGAAATATCCCTAGGATTATTTTCCACTATTGCGAATGCACGCTGCAGTGCAAAACACGATTCATTATTGCCAAATAATTCATAAATTTTCCTAGAAACGTTTACCAAGATTTTGCATCTATTTGACTAGAAGCTCGAAAAACCTCATTAAAACGGTGCTATCCGAAATGAGACATTCTGGCATAAATGTAACTCATGTATATTTAGAGATTTAGAGACGCGGTCGCGTCTCGACGCTAAGTATTTAAAAACCAAAGTGAACGCGGCCGCTACTCTAATATACTCCAGAATGCCATGAAATACCGTTAATTTGAATTTCAATTCGATCGTACAGACAACGGCGTCATTGAATCAATAATCTAAAGACTTTTTACCAATGTAATGTTATTTTTTCCTTTCTATTGTGCCTATTTTCAGATTTTTCGGTGCAGGCAATCTCGAGATATCGTAATATTACCATGAATTTTTCTTCATTTTTTGACAAATAGTTTCAACACCTCGCTCTCTCGCGTTGACTCTCTCCCCCCACCATCAGCCGCGCCGCTAGCCTCCGCGCGCCGCGCGCATCACGGTCGCTTATACACGGGTGTCTCTCTCTCTCTCTCCCCACCATCAGCCAGGCGCTTAACACGGATAAATTGAAATGTGTATCACGGTCACGGAGGCAAAGTCGAGTGTGTGTGTGTGTGTGTGTGTGTGTATGATAAATGTTTTTTGTGCGATGATTGGCGGTGCGTGTGACGCACGCGGGAGCGGGGGGTTCGGGGAGCGGCAGCCCCCCGGTGGGGTGAAGGGGCAGCGCCCCTTCTCTGGGTGGAGGGGAGAAGCCCCCCCTGGGGAGTTGGGAGTGCGAAGCCCCCCCAGAGAAAATAAAACTAGTTTTTAAATGTCATTAAATAATCAAAATTACACGATAATTGGGCTGTTCTTTCCTGGGCTATTTTTCCTACATTTATTTCTTTTTTAATCATTATTTTGAGCCTGTTCCGATATGCGCTGCGAGTACTGGATCAGTACTCTTTAAAACATGATAAATATACATGTCATGAGGATGGTTACGGAGGTCTTCGTGAAGAAGGCTTGACGAACAACGGAAAAAAATGAGGAAGCTACTTGCAAATTTCAAATTTGCATGATCTAATTTTCAATGCATTTTCATTTTTATTTTTCAAATTAAACATTTTTTTCGAATATTATTCCAAATGAACTAACATAAAGTATGTTGAACATACTTTACCATTAATACCATTAATTGTAAACAAGATACTGCCATTCTGAAATCATTTTTGTTCCTTATAAACAAAATTATACTTTTTTTGAGGTGAAGGGAGCCTCTTTGTTGAAATTCAGTCTCTATGTAGAGGTTCTGAAGGCCTTGGACAACCTTTCTGTTGAGTTTCAACCTCTGCGTAGAGTTTCTAAAGGCCTCCGACAGCCTCTTTGTAGAGTTTCTGAAGGCCTCGGATTGCCTCTCCGTAGAGTTTCTGAAGGCCTCAGACAGCCTCTTTGTGAGTTTCAGCCTCTACGTAGAGTTCCAAAAGGTCTCAAACAGCCTCTCCGCAGAGTTTCTGAAGGCCCCGGACAAGCCTCTTTGTTGAATTTCAGCCTCTACATAGAGTTTCTGAAGACCTCGAATAGCCTATCCATAGAGTTTTTGAAGGCCTCGGACAGCCTTTCCGTAGAGTTTCTGAAGGCCCTGGACAAGCCTCTTTGTTGAATTTGAGCCTCTACATAGAGTTTCTAAAGACCTCGAACAGCCTATCCGTACAGTTTCTGAAGGCCTCGGACAGCCTCTGTTGAGTTTCAGCCTCTACATAGAGTTTCTAAAGGCCTCAGACAGCATCTTCATAGAGTTTCTGAAGACCTCGGAGCGCCTCTCCGTAGAATTTCTGAAGGCCTTTTGGACAGCCCCTCTGTTGAGTTTCACCTTTACTTAGAGTTTCTAAAGGCCTCCATCAGCCTTTTTGTAGAGTTTCTGAAGGCCTCGGACAGCCTCTCTGTTGAATTTTAGCCTCTATGTAGAGTACGACTCAGAGGACTACCTTGCCAATTCCATAATGCCATCACTATTTTTTAATTTCACTACTTTTCCATTTATAATGGTTCATCAGCTATTCAAAAATAATAATTTTGAACAAACTAACAAAGTTTCACTAAAAAAATCGTTTGTATATATTTTCTGTCTTGTTCCCATAGAACTGCGAAATTATACATCGCAGATTATCAAAAGAGTCCCAGAAATATTATTGTTTTTTTTACGTTTGTAATATTTATAATATGGCGATAATTTTGTTTCTGTATGTTAAGGGTCTTAAAATTGCAGATGTTTCGAAATTTAAATCAATTTCGTTTTGCTTCAAAAATTATGGGTTAATAATATTCGTTATAAATGTATTTTTGTTTAAGATATTAAAAAAATCCATATGGATAACGGGTTGTCAGAGAGAGAGAGAGAGAGAGAGAGAGAGAGAGAGAGAGAGAGAGAGAGAGAGAGAGAGAGAATAAAAAAGCACGCAAGCGTGTTTGAATAACTAGTGTCAATAAATAATAATAAATAGCTAGGAAAATGCTATATTCAGTGATTACATATATTAATGACACTAAATAAAAAAACAAACATTCGACGAAGAATTTTGTTCATAATACATTATTAGAGTAAACAATTTTCAACGATGTTTCAAAAAGAACTGAAATCAATCACAAAATACTTTTAAAAAGTAAAAAAAGAACGCCAAGTATTTAAAAAAGTGCAAAAATAGTCAAATATCAAAATGTAAAAAAAAAATTAAAATCAATTAATATAAAAGCCAACTTATATGTTAAAATCCCAAAGATTTAAATGAAAAAACTACAAGAATTTAAAATTCAAAGCCAATTCTACAAATTCGAAATTACAAAAAAAAACTAAATTACACAAGCCAAGCTGAAAACTTGGCATGCTTAAATTATTAATGAGCAAACCAAACAAAAAAACTTGGCGTGGAGGGTTAAGAACTAATACGCTCGGCGAGGGAAAACCGAGTCCAGGCCTCCCCACCAATTAACGGAAGCGTAAACAAACGAGAGAATAGAAAAGTAAACAATTGAATAAGTGCACTAGCAACCAACTCTTCGAATAAACAAAAGGGGTAACGACCGAGTAAACTACATAGAAAGTAACTATGAGAAGAGTTCGCTGAGATACAATCTTATGCAATGTTTATATTATTTAATATATTATTTATTTAATTATTTCTGGAATAGTTGAGAATCTTTTACGAACTTTTTGTAGTGTCCGAATTTGATAAATTACACTAGCATCACTGCACATAATTGTTGCAATAAGCAGAAATGTCATCGCTACTTCTTTTATCACTAATTTTTTTCGGTGTAACCGACGTAACGATATTTCATTTTTATAATGAATTTTTTTTTATTTTCCTTTCTTAACGGTCAATCGTTTAAATGTCGAATACACATCTTAAATATTGAACGGCGATGACACCCACAATGTACACAGAAATATGCAACGAGACCTGGATTTAGGATCGTGGACGCACGTGACGGTTAAGCGAGTATATTAGAAATATTCAAGGTTCTTCTTCACAATATAAAAATCAATGCTCTAAATACGGTTTTATTCGAAAATCTCATAACGATCATTACACATAATGCGTCAGTAACACATGAGCAAACTACTTGACAGTCAAATATGCTCGTGATAATACGTGATGCTCATGGTATCACAAGGTAAGTACACTGAAAAAAAGGCATAGTGTTTATAACAGAAGCATAGTTGACCCAACCACGACGTGATGTAAAATACGGCGAAACCAATGGCGTAGTTGAGCCAACCTCCGCGCGTAGTTGGAGGTATTTCGTTGAGCTAACTACGTCCATGTTTTGGGATATGCTTTCACTAGTTGCACTGAGAACACAGTTTAGTTATAGTTATCAAAGGTAAAGTTTTGATTTGAGCCTCTGAATTCAACTCATTCAACTTAACCATTTGTTAACAGTCTACCAATCCTGATATGCTATTTTTTTAAATTTGTATTGCTTGCAAAATTTTCGAATATGTATATCTTTTCATTTACATAGCTTCTGGACCGGTTGCTTGAAAAAACAAAAAAAAATCCAATTTCATCATTTCGATTTCATCTGCCTCCACAGGGAATCGAACCCGCGACCTGCCTACCTGCACTGAGAGAAAAGCCCGCGGTAATTACAACAAACGACCATGGTAAAACCGATTATAATAACAGAGAACATATTTCATGGTTAGATTAGCCATAATATGGTTCAGTTTACTATAAGCGCGAAATAACATCAAACATGTAATTTTGAAGGTGTCTATAAATATCTAATATACGCGAGGCTACAATTATTATTATTAAATCCGCAAAGATAAGTACATAATTCATTGAACACATTCATTTAATTGTCAATAATATATAACAATCATCGCATTTATTATTATTTGTTTCGTGCAAACCTTCTTAATCTTGTTTCGTGACGCTCCTATTCTTATAGTAACTTCTAATTCTTGCTCATTCAACTTTCCCACAGCGGTAAGGTTGAGTTCAACAAATTTAGCCACCAAAATGTATGTTAAATGCAGGCATGGCCTGAATTGGCAGGGACAATTGTAGTTCTTTGTCTACTGTTATTTTTGAATGCGTTCCACTATAAAATATAGACGTCGCGTTACAGAAACATGTTGCATGTTTATACGAACTAAACAACATGTTGCTATGGTAAATTAGAATGATCATAGGAGATGTGGGTGACAAAATCAGTGAATGGTTACCGGTACACTATAATAGTAACTACATTCTGCACTCAGGTTACTGAAATACCTATTCACCCGTAATGTCATACGATCTTATCTGCAGATTTGTCAGTTCACCAAAAGTCCGGTAGGTGGCCAAGTTCGTCTATGTTCGATATCCTTACTTATGTATGGATATTTAATACTTTGCGGTAAAACACAAGATGGTCGAATCCGAAAAGGAATCCCATCAAAAGAGTCTTATTTCTTTTACACAGAAAAAATAGTTTGTGTGGCCAGTAACAACCAACTAGTTTGTAAGATATACTTCAAGCAACTAGTTCGTTGGGGCGACCATTTTCGTGGTTACCGCAACTATATTAGTGGTTGCCAAATACCCAACTAATAAAAAGTTAGTTGTGGGAAACACGAGAATGGTTGTCCCAACCAACTAGTTGCTTGAAGCATATGTTACAAACCATATGGTTGCCACAGCCAACTCGTTTTTTCAGTGCAGCATAGAAACTGCCATTGACGCGTGTCTGTATGGAATTTCAACAATATTTTTTCCAACTACACGGCAGTGAAACGAGGTTGGGATATCAGTGCTCAACATCGACTATTAACTGACCGCTAATTTATATTTCATATATTACCGTCAACTATACAACAGTATTGATTATCTTATACACTATCGCTGAGTAAAACTATGTGCTTTCAATTAAATGAGAGTCATTGCTTTCTGTCGCTAATATGCAAAATGATTCGGAATTTGATGCGTAATAGAAAGTATAACCATGCAAGTAGTGAGGATGCGATGCTTTTAATTGTTTCTAGCACTTCATGCATGGTAAGGAGACAAATTGTTGCAATTGCCATACAGAGATGATCGGTGTGATTACGAAAATAAGGTTTATCTTACAATGTTTTTTTTATATTAGATTAACCATAAATTATAGACGTTGCGTCAGGGAAACATAATTTATAATTAAAATATGGTTGACGTCGCCATACATTTTTCTCAGTGTGCCTATCTATCCTACCTAACAACCCTAACACGCTACCTATTACGCTACCGACCACTTGTGAATTCTCTTTACTTATATGATGTATCAGTGGTGAAATGCCAGAGCAAACTATACAGCCACATTTGAATATTATATGTATGAGGCATTCCACGTTATTTCGATCAAAGTCTTGCCTCGATGATTTCGATTTTCCTTTAAATTTTTTATATAATTAAGGACATTGAACAAAAATTTTCCAAATTTTTTCAGAATTTTTTGGTCACGCGTTTTTGATTAAAAAAAAAAATTGTTAAAAAAACTTGTTATTGTTAATTTGTTCAAACAATTTGTTATTGTTCACATGTTTAAACAATTTGTTATTGTTTATGTGTTTAAAAAATTTGTTATTGTTAATTTTTTAAAGTGGAACCGATGGAAAAACGCTCTTATAGAGAGAGGTACTGTATGTATAATATTCAAATGTGACTATTATCATATTGTCATACTGAATATTATATGTATGTCTTTCAAGTTTTGTTTTTATCCAATTTAGCTATATAATATAATTGCATCAACCTGACTTAGCCTCTATTGAAATTTACAGCCGGGTATATCAACAAAATTTCATTTACTTTATCAAAAAATTTTATTGACGTGATAGTAACAAAAGATTGCATTCAAATTACTATAAGATCATTAATTTAATTGCAAACTTTTTTCGATTGATTTATGAGTCATTGGATTCAATTTTCAAAGAGAAGTTTGTTTAATGTTTCTATTCTATCAATTCACGGTCGAACCGTAGACAGCTCAACTAGGGCATGTATTCCGAAATTCCGAAATTTCGCAATTCCGGAATCTCGGACAGATTTGTCCGATATTTCAATTCCGGAATTGAAACACCTCAATATCGTTATTCCGATAATCATTATCAACCCCTTGACTAGTGAGCCCGCCATATGGCGGGCTGTCAGAAAAAATGCGTTATATACGAAATTTCTTAGAATTTCAGAACTAAAATCCGTACTCAGGGGTTTTTGGGGTTGCTGATTACGAATATATACTCAAAATAGAGAAATTCAAGATGGCAGATCCAATATGGCGGCCCGAGAATGCAAAAAGTCATTTGACGAGAGCGAACATTGGTACTCGGGGGTTTTTGAGATCCCTGATTACGAATCCGAACTTAAAATTTTTAAATGGCGGATCCAATATGGCCGACCAAAAATGCAAAAAGTCGTTTGATGTGAGCAAAAATTGGTACTCCGGGGTTTTCGGGGTCGCTGATTAAGAATCTGCACTCCAAATTTAGAAATTGAATACATATTTATTTCTCATTCGCTCTCGTCAAATTACTTTTTGCATTCTTCGTTCGCCATCTTGAATTTCTAAGTTTGAAGTGCAGATTCGTAATCAGCGACCCCTTAAACCCTGCAATACCAAATTTCAAGTTGTTAGTAAGAAAAAAATTGTCTACCAGTGAAGGGGTTAATACATTACAATTGTACAAAGTGATATTTTGACAATACATTTCTTCCTGAACGCAACCCAACCATGAGGCATAAACAAACTTATAACTATATTTCGGGTGTTTTTCCTACGAGTGTTGAAAGTGACAGAGTATTTTCATGTGCTGGTTACTTTTGCAACCGAATACGAAGCTCGCTCTCAAACAACCCACACAGCAATATGACGTCTGAAAGAATCGCTGTAGATTTCTTATGTAAGATTTGGACATCTGAATATATTTTCCGAAAGACATCTTAATGAGTTCCGAAAGTAGTCGAATGCGCCACTTTGAGGGATGATTTTGACATCTGTGAAAAGTTGTCTTGAAGATAACTTTTTCAGACTTCTCAAAAAAGATATCGTAAAGACTACTATTTCGAGATTTCTTCACAAGACATCGTCAAGATAACTTTTTAAGGGTTCCTTTAAAATTATCAAAAATTAATTTTTTCCTCATTTCTATCGTTTGCAAAATTTTTTAATACGTATTTTTATTTATTTACATAGTTACTGGACCGACTGTATTAAAAAAAAATTAGAAAAAAACTCGATTTCATCATTTCAATTTCATCTGCCTCCACGGGGATTCGAACCTGTGACCTGCCTATCTATCCTACTTGCGAACCTATCACGCTACCTATTACGCTACCGACTACTTATATGAATTCTCTTTACCTATATGATATATCAGTGGTCGAATCCCAGAATTTAAACGGTTCTGATATGTATCCGAACAAATATTATCACGTAGTTCATCTGAATATGCGATTTCTAATAACTTTTTAATATTCATTCCGAAGATCTCTTAAGGGGAGGTTCAACCGCCTCCCCCGCCTTTCCGCTCTCGTGAGTGCGAGAGAGATAGAGCTAAAACGTTTAACACATTTTTCGCGGAGATGACGATGGAATAAAAAAAGAATATAGTGGGGCCATGACCTGTACACATTAATTACGCAGGCGACCCCACTAATCTTTCTCATTTCATCAAACCATCTCCGAGAAAAATGCGTCAAGAAATTTTTGAGGTTACGTTGACCTTTTTACACTCTTCTTAAGTAATTCTTATTTCAGACTTCTTCGGACTAACGTCTGCGAGATATCATACGTGTTGCTCTAGAAGTAGTCTTGAAAAAGAATTTGCGAGGAAGTATTTCTGGCTTTGTATTGGATGTCTTTTACGGAATATCTTGAAGATATCTTCTAAGGATATCTGACAGTTGATTTCATTCCGAAGATCTCTTAAGTTATTCTTATTTCAGACTTCTTCAGACTAACGTCTGCGAGTCATCATACGTGTTGCTCTAGAAGTAGTCTTAAAAAAGAGTTCGCGAGGAAGTATTTCTGACTTTTGTGCTGTGTGGGAAATCGTTAGATGCATTATTATTTTTGAGAACACACTATCAAGAAGAGCTGTTCTCCTCGCAAAAATGATTATTGCTTGAGTTAGTAATCAATTTGATCTCAGTTTTTGCCAAATATTAATCCTTTTGTGGTGCTGTTTTTTTAAAGTGTTTTTTCGTACCATAACGTACGTAACATACGTATATAATGTGTTTGTACCTTCTGAAAAAAAATAAACCTAACTAAATGATTGTTGGCAGTATTCTTAAAAATATTTGACTGTTACTATTTAAAGTCTAATGTATCTTAATCGTAAGTTGATTGAAGGATTGATAGGTATAATAAAACTTGTTTGATTAATAAATTTTAACTTTTTCCCAGAATCCAAATAATTTGTTCAGTTCCGGAACCAGTTCCGGAATTCCGATATTGGGTATCCAGTATCGTAACTCAATTCCGAAATTGAAAACCTTCTGATATTACATGCCCTAAGCTCAACATTAATTTTTTTCGTTCAAATTCAATCGCTTATGTCTTTCAAGTTTTGTTCTTCTTTTAATTAAAATACATATTAGAATTGTATCATCCGTAATACATTCAACTCTAAGGAATAGCAAATTGGCGGCAAAGTCGTCGCGTAGTTGGCTCAACGACATGCCTTTCTGTGGATCAACCGCCGATTGGTTAACTAAACATAAAATGGCTATTGACTTAACGAGGACTGCTCAACCTCATCGCGTGGTTGATAATACTTTAATTTTTTTTTCAGTGTAGGTATAATTTTCTACCTCATCTCGTGGAAATCCTGCAGCACCTTCCGGGCTTATTTTTCTTAACCCTGCACGCCAAGTTTTTTTTGTTTGGTTTGCTCATAAATAATTTAAGCATGCCAAGTTTTCAGCTTGGCTTGTGTAATTTAGTTTTTTTTGTAATTTCGAATTTGTAGAATTGGCTTTGAATTTTAAATTCTTGTAGTTTTTTAATTTAAATTTTTGGGATTTTAACATATAACTTGGCTTTTACATTAATTGATTTTAATTTTTTTTTTACATTTTGATATTTGACTATTTTTGCACTGTTTTAAATTCTTGGCATTCTTTTCTTACTTTTTAAAAGTATATAGATATACACAAACGTGCTTATATGCACATATGTGTGTGCTGGTTCAAGTATACACAAAAATTACTCGGTACTGCGGTACGTGACCGGATATATTCTCATGAAAATAATACCTAAATATATAAATAGGAGAATGCGGAGCAAAATGGTCACTCTGGGGCGAAACGACTACAACGTTTATCGATAAACATTGAAAATTAAAAAAATCTAGCATATGAGGGAACATATTATAATAATGAGCGTAAATGCCCCAGACGAGACTCCATACGGTAAATCTGACCTGGATAACGATATGTTCATGATAATCGCCTATCAAGAGTTCGAACAATTGAAAAAAATGGTCATCCTCATACCTTATAAAAAAAGACCGACATACACTTAAAGATTATGGCCACTTGTACTAAGATAATTGTATTATCCAAGGATCAAGGCAAAGTGAGGTACTGGGGGCAAAACGGTCACCTCCATAATCCTAAAAAAATATTAAATATTAAATACCGCAGTTACGATTGGAATTGAAATCCGCGGAACCTTCAAGTATCCTGAATATTAAGGTGATGCGAGAAGCCTGGAAAAAAAGGAAATAGTTTTTCATCGATTTTCTCATTTACTCTTATTTTTCATTTCCTCATTTACTTGAATTTATAAAAAATAAAAATCTCATAGCGGTGGCCTCGGACAATTTTTTTTTGTTTTTCGAAGCGCAGTGAAATAGATAAAAACGTCATCCTTAGTTCAGAAGCAACGTTTTTACACTTCTATCTTCTTATTGTGACCATTTTGCCCCACATTTTCCTATATATAGACATTTATGTATACTTGTCTATTTATGTATACTATATGTGAGAGTATACGTGGGACGTACGAGCTTGATTTTACTCGCGTGGCACGATATAGATATATTTATATGGGTTTTGAGGGAATTTGCCAAAAATTTTATGAACGGGCGCACGCCCACATAGAAAAACACAGCCACATCTCTGGGAAACGATCCAAGTTTCCTCTTTCTTTTCACGCGGCAATATATAATACGGACCGCGTAAAAGTTAAGTACAATACGATGTTTTGCCCACTTTTCCCTCACAGTTATTTCTCTATTTCTCTTTCTCTTTCTGTCTACCTACTTAAGTTGGTTAGAAACGCTCGTGCCGACGCGCGGCGTTAGAAACGCCAAGTTATGCGCGCCTTTCATGCATTGTTACTCACGGTTCTAAATTGTAGGTGCGTGTATGGAGCGCTGAACCCAACACGGACGATGAAAAAAAACGAGAACTCATGATGTTAAGAAACGGGCGCTTACCATGAGGAGCCTTAAAGATGCTTTGTCCCTACCGTCCCAGCCAAAAATTTTATGTGATTGAAATTTCCGTACTTCGTGAGACAATAAAAATCTGAACAAAATCAGCAACCTTTGGCATGCTATAAACAACAATAATCAATACTAATATTGCCCAAAAATTATTAATAAATTGTTTGAACAAATAATTATCCAACAATTTTTCGGTAATTCTATTTTTTCTTAAACAAATCGAATGCGTTAATTTTTCTTAACGCATATGAATTTCTTCAGAATTTTCTCTCTATTTTGAAATTCCCGTTTTGAAATTTTTAGAATAGCTGTATTTATGTATTTTTTAGCCTTGTGTTTTTGAAACTTTTCAAAGCTGACGATACACCCGTGTGCAAAAACATATGGATCATTATCAAATCAACCAATAGTTGGAATCGAGTAATCGACCCCTTTCAGTTTCGATGAATTTTGGTCATTTTTTCATCATAAATCGAAGATCTACCAAAGGGAAAAAAATTAAAAAAATTGTTTCGAAAGTTATGCAAAATTCAAAACTTAACTTCGTTAAAAATGTTTTAAGTTTATTTTTTAAATATCTCGAAAACTATTATAGTTACAAATAAATCGTTTCGGATTCGTCTTGAAGAGTATACTTGAGGCTACGGGAAATTATGAATTTGGAGAATTTTGAATTTTCTTAAATCGTGAAACTCCACGATCAACATTAAATTATTGGTTCCATTTTTTAAATATAATACCTTGTACCGATCTTAAAAAATCCTAAACTTTTTAGAAAGGTGTTTTTTTCAAAAATATGAACCTTTGAATTTTGGTAATTTTTTTTTCTTACCTCTAAGTTAAGTAAAGTTGAGCAATCATGTAATTTTGTAATTTTGAGCAGTAAAAATTACATGATTGCTTGCATTTACTTAACTTAGGGGTAAAAAAAAAGAAAATTTTACCAAAATTCAAAAATTAATATTTTTGAAAATAAAATACCTTTCTGAAAATTTCAGGGTCTTTTAAGATCAGTACAAGCTATTATATAAAAAAATGGAACCAAAAATTTAATGTTGATTCCAAATTCATCGCTTTTCAAATTTTTTTGCGGAATATTTTTTTTTTCGTAGCCCCGAGTATACTCTTCGCGATGAACCCAGAACGATTTTTTCATAACTATAATAGTTTTCGAAATATTTAAAAAATAAACTTGAAAAATTGAAAAAAATAGTGAAATTTTGAATTTTCGAAAAAAAAATCCAATTTTTTTCCTCTGGTAGAACTTCGTTTTATCATAAAAGAAAACTTCTGACAAAATTTCATCAAAATTGCAAGGGGAAATTGCACATACAAAATTGGCAATTTTTTGTTTGTATTTCAGAATGTTTTTTATGGTATTTTAAAATAGCAAATTCTGAAAGAATTAATTTGCGTTCAGAAAAATTAACGCATTTGATTTGTTAAAGAAAAAAACGACTTACCGAAAAATGGTTGAATAATTATTTGTTTAAACAATTTATTAATAACTTCTGGGCAATATAATTATTGATAATTGTTGTTAACGGCAGGAGAGGAAAGGAAGGGGTCCGCAAAAAGCAATGCTATACGCTGGTACAAAAAACAAAAATTGTTTACGGCATGCCAAATGTTGCTGATTTTTTCAGATTCATATTGCATCAAGAAATACGGAAATTTCAATCAGAGACAATTTTTGGCTGAGACGGTAGGGGCAAAACTTGCTTAAGCGCACACATCACGCAGAATTTTAAGTGAGAGAAATCTTCACCGGCTAGGAATGGCGATATTGTGTGTGTGTGTGTGTGTGTGAAATGCGAGAGTTAGGTATAAGAGAGTTAGGATATCGTGGCCGGTTACTGCTCCGCCCCAACTTCAGGGTCGTCTTAATTACCGGGTGGTCCAGTTCGAAACCCCATAAATATTCTCTTCTCTCTTGGCGGCACTCTTTCTGTCGGGGCTTTTGCTTCTTCAGGGTGACTAGTAACATATATAAGTGTGTGTGTATATATATATATATACAGATATAAGTGTAGAACTTTCGTCGGTTACCTCTGGCTCAATTTTTCCTCCGGGCTTTTACCTTCCTCATCCACTCTGCTCTCTGTTTCTCTCTCTCTCCGTCCTTTGACTCTCTGAAACCTCAATTCCCGTGGCTTCTTCTCCCAAGAAAGTCAAAGGTGCAGAGGAGGAAGGGCGAAGGGGAGGGAGAAAGTAAGCGATAGAGACGCAAAGGCAGAGAATTTGCCAAGCGGAGAGGAAATAAGGCCCCCGTGAAGATTCTACACCAAAAACATCTATATGGCATGCCCAATATCCATGCAGGATCCTCTTTGTCTTATGAGCAGAGAGAGAGAGAGAGACAAAGAGGGCCTTTTTGGACCCCCGCGGTTGCATATCTTTGGAGCTCTCTGGGGTTTAAGAAGAAGAAGCGATAAGACCGTGAGAGTCGAGGGGGGGGGGGGCTCTTATCGCCCGTGGGTCTCACCCAAAAATATAACGAGAAGCAAAGGAGAAAGAGAGACCGCTAACCCTGGCTGAATTCCTCGCGTTCCTCTCTTTTCGTCATCCTGCTCAGCTTCATTCATATATATATCGCGTGCCTAATGCCAAAAGGGCCTATTACAGCAAGAAGATAGGGGTCCATGCCAAAAGGGCCTATAAAAATTTTTTTTTTGCCATTCTTCTTGAAATTGCTTGAAACGTGAAGATCTGTAAAAAAAAAATTTTGATGTACTAAAACCAAAAGGGCCTATAAAAAAAATCAAAATTTTTCAAAGTTTTGAATAGAAATTGCATACCAGAGCATTTTTTTTTTTGAAAAAAAAAAGTTTAAATAATTTTTTATTGTTTATTTGTTTCAACATTTTGTTATTTTTTATTTGTTTAAGCAATTTGTTTAAACGTTTGTTTAAATTATTTGACTTGTTTTCATTTTTTTTTTGCAAAAAAAAAAGTTGAAGTAATTTGTTATTGTTTATTTGTTTCAACAATTTGTTATTTTTTATTTGTTTAAAGAATTTGTTATTGATTAAAACGAAACTTAAAGTACTTCTACTTTAAGTACTTTAAATCTCAAGTACTTAAAGTAATAAGTACCTAGTACTTTAAATCTCAAGTACTTAAAGTAATAAGTACCTAGTACTTTAAGTACTGCCGGTACTTAATACTTTAAGTACTTAATGTATTTTGTACTTTATATTTGAAGTACTTAAAGTACTAGGTACTTATTACTTTAAGTACTTGAGATTTAAAGTATTTAAAGTACAAGTACTTAAAAAATCAAGTACCAATTTCAAGTACTTTTTGTATTAAAGCATATTTTTACCTTGCATGATACACTGAGAGTCGACAGATTGGAACAGAAATATTTAAACCAAGAATTATCAGAAGCACTGACGATAGAAATTTTTTTTTTTTTAAATCTATTTTGATACAGGTATTCATGATAATTCATGATAAATTCACGATATTATATCATGAATTGTTACAATCGTGGATCCGAATCAATAACAAATTGTTCAAAAATAAACAATAACAAATTATTTAAACAAATAAACTATAACAAATTGTTTAAAAAAATAAGAACAAATTGTTTGAACAAATAAACAATAACAAATTCTTTAAACAAATAAAAAATAACAAATTGTTGAAACAAATAAACAATAACAAATTGTTGAAACAAATAAATAATAACAAATGATTAAAACTTTTTTTTTCCAAATAAAAAAAAAAAAAATTTTTTTTTTTTAAAATTTTTCAAAAAACAAAAAAAAATTTTAACAAAGAAAGATTTTTTTTCAAAAAAAAAAAAAAATTTTTTTCCGAAAAAAAAAATTTTTTTTCCAAAAAAAAAAATTTTTTTCCAAAAAAAATTTTCAATTTTCTTAGCGGAAAGTAAAAAAAAAATTATAGGTCCTTTTGGCTTTAGATCACTAAATTTTCAATGTCCTAAAGCCAAAATTTGAGACATAGGCCCTTTTGGCTTTGGAAAATTTTTTTTTGTCTTTAGGCTTAGAAAATCGGTACTCAGTGGCATTTCGTCAAAAATCATCAAAAACACCGAAACAGGATACTAAAATAGATACTATTATCTTGTCTTTGTAATAGCTGATTTAAAAAATATCGATTTTTGACAAAAAGGCGGACGCTTGAACTCAATGAAGCTATTTTCAAGAAAAAATTCGTTCGTATTTTAATTTAAAAAAAAAAATCCTATATGACAAAGACTAGATAATTATGTATACCATAACCACAAAAAATTTGTAGTTAATCGGTTCAGTGGTTTCCGAGATATTTTGGGTATCAGTTAGAAAAACGCTGTTTTGAGAAAAACGGGTTAAACGGTGGTCATCTTATACGCAACGAACGAATGTCCTCTTTGCGCTATAACTTTGTCATTTTTTGGAATTTTGACTTGAAATTGAAGGACCCAAACTTTAAGAAAATGTAAAAATTAAAAAGTCGATTTTTCGGACCCTGCCAGGTGTATATTCCCCCTTAAGAAGCAAAATTGGAAGAGAATAAAGCATATCGTTAGAAAAGCATATCTAATGTATATTTGATATATATTTAGGTATAACGCCAACCAAGATCAATATATAGCTCTTCATATATATATATAGTATACTTAGCGCAGGTTGTGTGTAGCCTTGACAAGCCCAAAGCATTCAAGGCACACACCAACTATCGACACTGTTGTGCGCTATTCAAAAGGCGATACATTGAGCCATCTCGGTATTTTGTGGCATGGATAGAGCGCGAGAGAGCGAGAGCTAAGAAGAAGAAGAAAAAGAGGAAGAGGGAAGTTGAAAAAAGGCCGAATAGGTTGCATGGTGGTCGAGGTGGGCCCGTATCGTGTGTCGGTGCGCGCGCGCGTCTGCCGCATCGTTTGTTGGTTCCTCATGTGGAGCACACGCGAGCGGCTGGATAGACCTCATCATCCATGTATTATTGTACATACCCACACAACCACACACACACCCACACCCATACACATCCACATAAAAGCCTCTCAATTCTCGGGGTGTCTGTGTTACGGCTGTTTGCCCAGCAGAGAATGAGAGAATTGAAGAAGCGCGTGCCTCTTTCCTCTCCTTTGAACTCGTCTATTTCTCTCTCGTTATACCAAGCTGGGATCTCTTTTCCCTTTACTAATCGATTCCATTGTTGGCCCATACATCCTTTCAATTGACAAGTTTGATTTTCCTCTCCGCAAACATAGCATTATGGATTGAACAGGGCATTTGCTACTGATTCTTCCTTCGAATACCATGAGCTGAATTTATTTTATTTCTCGTTCCAATGGTAGAAAAATTAGTCGACGACAGTACTACGAAATTGATGAACGTCTCACGAGATTGAGTGTTACTTTTGAACAGGTTTTTCAATTAGGAGCTTCCTAATCGTTTTGTGACATAGTTATCAAGTATTTCGACAATGTCTTCCGTTGCCATTAGTTTTTTTACTCTTTACATCGTTCTGCTATTTGTACTCAATGATATCTTTAAAAAATGCGATCAATGATTTTCTTCAAATTTGACCGAGTTTCAATAGGACGATATGTTGAGGGGATCTAGGAAAAAATACCCGTGGAAAAAATACCCGGCGAAAAAATATCCGATGGATTAATGGAAAATCACGCACCACATCCGATGTTATGCCCAAACTCACCCCACAAATCCACGTATCCCATAGACGCACGCATCCCACAATCTCACGCACCACACCCAATGCTCAAAATCCACCCCACTATTCCACGTATCCCATGGACGCACGCACCCCACAATCCTACGCACCACACCCGATATCCCAAAACCACCCCATAAATCCACATATCCCATGGACGCACGCACCCCATAATCCCACGCACCACACCCGATGCCCAAAACCCACTCCACAAATCCACGTATCCCATGGACGCACGCACCCCACACTGTAAAAAATCGGCGGTGTAAACTGCTACGGTGTGCGGGGCAAAAAATTCCGGTGTTGTATAACACCATGATGGAGTAGAAAGTACACGGTGTGAAGTGTACAAATTAAATCCCGGTGTTACTTTGTCAGCGTAACCCGCAAGCTACACTGAATGGTTTTGAAATGAAAAAACACTGTACGGATGTTGCAGGTTAAAAATTCGGTGTTAAAATTGACACTGTTTGTACAACGCTGTAGGTGTACATATCGCGTGCCTAATGCCAAAAGGGCCTATAAAAGTTATAGGCCCTTTTCGCTTTGCAAAACCAAAAGGGCCTATAATTTTTTTTTGCGCCAATCATTTTGCCAACATTTTCTAAGCCTAAAGACAAAAAAAAAATTTCCAAAGCCAAAAGGGCCTATGTCTCAAATTTTGGCTTTAGGACATTGAAAATTTAGTGATCTAAAGCCAAAAGGGCCTATAATTTTTTTTTTTACTTTCCGCTAAGAAAATTGAAAATTTTTTTTGGAATTTTTTTATATTATTTTTTTTTTGAAAAATTTTTTATTTTTATTTTTATTTTTTATTTTTTTTTTTGAAAATTTTTTTTTTTTCATTTGGAAAAAAAAAGTTTAAATAATTTGTTATTATTTATTTGTTTCAACAATTTGTTATTGCTTATTTGTTTCAACAATTTGTTCTTATTTTTTTAAACAATTTGTTATAGTTTATTTGTTTAAATAATTTGTTATTGTTTATTTTTGAACAATTTGTTATTGATTCGGATCCACGATTGTAACAATTCATGATATAATATCGTGAATTTATCATGAATTATCATAAATTCTTTAAACAAATAAAAAATAACAAATTGTTGAAACAAATAAACAATAACAAATTGCTTCAACTTTTTTTTTTGCAGAAAAAAAAAATGAAAACAAGTCAAATAATTTAAACAAACGTTTAAACAAATTGCTTAAACAAATAAACAATAACAAATTATTTAAACTTTTTTTTTTCAAAAAAAAAAAAAAATTTCCAAAAAAAAAATTTTTTTTTCCAAAAAAAAAATGCTCTGGTATGCAATTTCTATTCAAAACTTTGAAAAATTTTGATTTTTTTTATAGGCCCTTTTGGTTTTAGTACATCAAAATTTTTTTTTTTACAGATCTTCACGTTTCAAGCAATTTTAAGAAGAATGGCAAAAAAAAAAATTTTTATAGGCCCTTTTGGCATGGACCCCTATCTTCTTGCTGTAATAGGCCCTTTTGGCATTAGGCACGCGATATAGGTCCCTTTATTCGGTGTTAAATCTAAGATAATTTAACACCACTGTAGGTGTGCATATAGGTCCATCAATTCTGTGTTGAATCTAACATAATTTAACACCACTGAGATGGTAAATGTAAGTCCGATTACATTGCACACGCTTGCGCACATATGAATGCGTAGAATACTGTCAGTGCCCCTTCTCCAAAATATAGTTTACTTCGACCGGAGGTATCCCGAAACAACAGGGAAATATCATAATGATGACACAGTTACACCGTTCAGGTATAGAGTGAGCGGACGCGAGAATCTGAACTAGATAGTTGGTTGGGTCATGACCCATGATAACTCAATAACTCATGAGACCTTTATCTGAAAGTGGAAAACCAAACCTAATCTGTCAGCAGATAAGTATATAGCTTGTGATTGAACGAGGGATTTAAAAAAAATTGAAATTCTAATTTTTAGTAGAGTTGTATGCAAAACCGTACGATTTTTAGGGTTCCGTACCTCAAGAGGAAAAAACGGAACCCTCAATGGATTACTTTGCTTCCCGTCCGTCCGTCCTTCTGTCAAGACCTTTATCTTGGGAACGTGTGGAGGTATCGAGTTGAAATTAAAATCATATACTCAGGTCTACAGTCCCTTGAAGCTGTGGAAAAATCAAACTTCTAAGTTAACGTAAAAAAAAAGATACGGCCGTTTATGTCGCAAAAAACGTGTATTTCGACACTCGAGGTAATCAAAATTTATAGGGTATTTTCTGTTGACCTAGAACTATGAAATTTGGCAAGTAATACCGTCTTATACTATAAGTATAGCGAAAAATCTGAAAACTATACATTTGTAATTAAATCATGAAAAACATAGTCTTTATTTAAAGTACGTAATCAATCATCGAGGTTAAGCAACGGTATGCGCGGTCATAATTGTATGGGTGATCAAATCTTTTTGTAGATTTTTTAAAACTTTTTCTAAATTGTACAGAAGATAAAAATCTGAAAGCCGTATACTTTGATTTAAATCACAAAAAAAACAGGGTCTTTATGCAAGGAACGGTGGTCAAAATTTTAAATTGAGTTAACCGTGTCATGTGGGGTATCGTATGAAAGGGCTTCATTAGCAGAAGCTTAAACAGGTATCTACACATTTGTACGGAACCCTCGGTGGGCGAGTCCGACTCGCGCTTGTTCGGTTTTTTTGTACAATTTACACTACTCACAGCTTTGCAAAATCAGTTGTAATTGAAAAAAACCTTTGTTTGATCGTGAAATCGTGTCCACCGACTTCAAAAATAGTGTTTTTAGAAAAAAGGAACAAATAGAAACTTTGTAAATATTCTAGACATATTGTGCCATTAGACAGAGAAATTAAAAAAATGAATTTTTTGATAAATTTAAACCCCTTAAAAAGTATGTAATTATTTCTCCTGACCCCATACAGATTGTCCTACAAATTTGTATAGAGTTAGAAAACTTTATGGGTCTGAGAGAAATTATTTTATACTTTTTGATCCGTTTTATTTTTATTAAAATAATTGTTCCGAATCAAATTAGGCTAAACTGCGATCCGGGACGACCAAACTTTTCTTTTTCTTCTCCTTCAGCAAATTTCCTCGAGTCTCATTCCAGAACAAATTGCCTGGAAAACACGAATATACAATACACGATGTAAAATTCCTAAAAGATTTTGCTTAAAAACCATAAAAACGATTTTGGTCACATTTGACGAACCAGACTTGAGCGCCAAACTATTAGCTCGTCAAATAAAATGATTATTTTTTTAAATTATTTTTGTCTTCACTTCATGTTCCAAATTATAATCTGTTATCTAGATAACAATAAAGAATTTTGAGAGCTGCCAGATGTCGAGTTCCAGAGTGAGCATTTACCGACACTCAATTCTCTGTTTTAAATAAAATTATGACGAAATTTCAATTATGTACTTTGATCCTCGAGACACTCCTAATAGTTTTCACATCATTATCAATTTTCTCATTGACGAAAAATCATTTGGTTTCATCTTATTATACTTGTTTCGAAACTTCTTAACACGTGTCGAAAATTAAAGAACTTGTTTTCTCACGAAAGTCGCATGATTTAAAAATAAAATGAAGGATCAATTTGTGTGAATTTAAATTTGCGGAATTTTTGTGAAGTGATAATCAAGTTAATGGTTCTATGTGAGCATCAAGAAAATTCCTCGAGTGACATATATATGGGTCAAAGCGCCAATTATGGACGTCGGATCCGGCCTCACCCCCTCAGATCTTTTCGCATTTTTTTTAGCTGAAAGCCCTCATTGAAAAACACATTCCCAAATTTTTTCAGATTTTTTCCCCTTCAAATTTCGCAGTTATTACATGGGGCATTCCGTCTGGTTTTACAATTTCCGTTTTATTCATTATGACCTGCCATCTTCCACCGCAATAAAAAAAATTTCAAAAAATCGGTTTTTTGCGTGAAAAAGCCTCAGCTTTTCAAAAAAAATATTGTTTTTTTGTTTATGCACTTGTAGTACGAGAGCCCACGACCAAAACCATGTACGATCCTTTTACGGCCAAAACCATATAAATTCGTTAGATTATATGCTTCTGAGCCCTACTAAGTGGGTAGTAACGGTCAAAAGTGTCGTCGCTGCGTGGGAGGCCATTTCTGCTGTGTCAAAAAAAAAGGCAACCGGTATTATCGTTTTACGTCTGATTTTGAAAATGTCGAATGTCGCCTATGATTTTGAAATGTTCGAATGTCGCCTATAACCCCAAAAACGAAAAGAATTTTTCGGAGTCGCCCGGCAATTCCCGCCGTTACATCGATGTTACGTGCCTATATAATTCATTCAGATCGTCTGTAGCCAGATCTTTACCAGCTTTCCATGCCATGACTGGCTGCGATTATAATCCCGCATTATATCGCAAGGGAAAAAAAGACCATAAACTTTGCTGGAGAATTCTGTACGCTACCAAGAAGCTTTCGCTGCATTGGGAACATCTACTTCTGATACGGAGGATATATTCAACGTATTAGAGGAATTCACGTGCAGATTATACAACGAAAAGAAAATGTCTGACGTCGATTTGGCTAGGTTCAACATTTTTACGAAAACCTACAAAGTGAATAATGAGAATTGTACAACTCTCAATTTGGACTTACGAAATTACGATGCCTGCAGTCTACCACCATGCAAAACCGAATCGGAGCTGCATTTGTTGCGTACAAAATACATTGCGCAAATATGGAGCAACGCCCACACGAAAAATCCAACCAATCTCAACCCCACAGATTGTGGATGGTATGGAAATGAGGGACGTTTGCATTTTTCGTGGTTTTCCGGTAACCAACTGCCGGAATTGAGCGACGTTATTTTGGACGAAGATCCCAAAGGTATAATTTACATGACTATTTTACTGCAGCATTTATGTAAACAATGAGTGATCTTGTCTAATTTTGACTTTTTTTCTTGTAGAAGATGACGTTGAAAATCTCGATGACGATCTGCAAAGTGACTTCGACGACGATGACGATGACGATGATTATGAGTCTGACAGTGAATAAAAAGTTCAAATATTGTATTCTTAAATAAAGAGTATTTTCTTTAACTTTATCCCAGTTAACTTTTGAGCAGTTTATTTAAGTACTTGAACTTCCGTTCGACGGTTTTGGGTAAGCTCTTTAGAAATCATCAGCAAATAATTTGAGGGTCACAACTTATTCATCGGCTTGTAATGTACACTTCAATACGCCTCAATACGATTTTTCAACGATTTCGGAGTATAGAAAAGTTGTCTGATTATCAAGGTGCTACACTAAATTTGCCTGATTTAAATTTTTTCGACATCTGGACAACTTATTTTATCACGTACAACAATTTTCAGACAGATTGCTATATTACCGATCGGTAACATTTTTTAACATTTTCAAAACGGTCTCAAAATTTATTGTGCTCAAATTTTCTTCTGAAAACCGATTCTTTCGCATCAACCGACCCAAGTTTAGTCGTGAAGGAGATATTCAGACGGATTGCTATGATAAATTTTTGTTGTATCATTTTTAATTTTTCAAAGTGGTCTCCTGAGTACGCGCTACGCTACTGGCGTCTGAAAAACGTTTTTTCGATATCTTACAGTTATCATTCAACTACATTCTCAAAATCAGACGGATTGCTATGATACAGGTCAGGTCAATTTGGTCAGGTCAGATACTACGCGGAAAATGTCTGATTATAGGATTTTTAGGCTCAGGACATTATAATCTATCAATTCGATCCGGTTTTGGCCGTATTGCTATGAGTCCAAAATTGTGGTCGTGGACTCTCGTACTATTGGAAAGCTTTTTAAATTGAGCTCAAAGTCTAAAAAGCTGTTGTTTGGCCGTTGCCCAAATTTGAAAAAAAAATTCGATATTTTTTTCGAAAAGCTAAAACGATTTTACATGGAATATGTATTTTCCGAGATGGGTTCTCCATAAACATACGAGAAACGAATGAATGAACAAAAATTGATTTTATTAATTTTTTTTTGCCATCTTCCGTTATGATAATTTTTTTTTGAAAAAATACATTTTGTAGTAAAAAATTCTCAGCTTTCCAAAAAAAATATTGCTTTTTCTATAATGCCTGTGAAAAGCTCTCAAAATCGAATTTTAAATCTAAATAGCTGTTTTTTAGTCATGGCCCATATTTTGAAATTTTTTCCCATATTTTTTTCGAAAAGCTGAGAAAATGTTACATAACATATGTCATTTTCAAGGTGGGTTCTAAATAAACACACGAGAAATAAATTAATAAACACTTTTTAATTAATTTTATCGTATGTTTCTCGTATGTTTATTTAGAACCGACCTTGTAAATGACATATCTTATGTAAAATTTTCTCAGCTTTTAAAAGAAAACATGGAAAAAAATTTTAAAATACGGGCAATGGCTAAAAAACAGCTTTTTAGATTAAAAACTCGATTTTGAGAGCTTTTCACAGGCATTATCGGAAAAGCAATATTTTTTTTGAAAAGCTGAGACTTTTTTACTCCAAAAACGTATTTTTAAAAAAAAAAAAATATCCTAACGGAAGATGACGAAAAAAATGAATAAAATCAGTTTTTGTTCATTTATTAATTTCTCGTATGTTTATGGAGAACCCATCTCGGAAAATACATATTCCATGTAAAATTGTCTCAGCTTTTCGAAAAAAATATTGAAAAAAATTTCAAAATTTGGGCAACGGCAAAAAACAGCTTTTTAGACTTAAAGCTCAATTTTAAGAGCTTTCCAATCACATGAACAAAAAAACAATTTTTTTTTTTGAAAAGTGAGACTTTTTTACTCAAAAAACCTATTTTTTGAATTTTTTTTTATCCTGGTGGAAGACGGCAAGTCATAATGAATAAAACGAAAATGGTAAAACTAGAAGGAATACCCCATGTAATAACTGCGAAAGTTAGAGGGGAAAAAATCTGAAAAAATTTGGGAATGTGTTTTTCAATGAGGACTTTCAGCTAAAAAAAATGCGAAAAGATCTGAGGGGGTGAGGCCGGATCCGACGTCCATAATTGGCGTTTTTACCCATATATATATATATACACACACTATACGGGAAACGGTGATGCTTTTTTTGCCTCTGGAGTTCTGTTTTTGAAAAAAAAATCGAAGAATCCATCTCCGCGCGATGACTCACGGGAGCATCGAGAAATACACGATTCTTCGCTCAGCAGTCCACCATCACTTCTGGTAGATTGCCCGCCAGCTATTTCTCCGCATTGTTTTACCTGTAGTAGATATATAAATGCATATACTACTGCCAACGTGAATATACGCATCGATATATGCTATCGATATGATATTATGGGTTCTAAATAAACATACGAGAAATGAATTAAGGTACTAGTCTACTTTAGAAAGTCAAGAGAAAAAGCAAATTTTTAAGATTTTTTTTCTCAGCTCCTCTATTAGATATGACTATAAAACTATTGTTAGAATATTGTTTCATATTTCGAAAGGACAAAACAAACATTTTTTTTTATTTCGTTTCTTTTAATAATGTATAGAAGGCGCCAGAGTTGAAAATGTATTTTCCCATGGCCGATAGGTAATCTTAGGATTGGCAAGTCTGAAACAAAAAAATAAAAAAGCATTTTAAAGAGGAAGGTTTCTTACACAACAATCGATAACCGTTAATGAAAAATCGATTTAAAAAAAATGGCGGATGTTTGTAATAAAAATAAAAATTTAATTTTTCATAATTTATTCCAAACATCCGCCATTTTTTTTTAATCGATTTTTCTTTAACGGTGGTTGATTGTTGTGTAAGAAACCTTCCTCTTTAAAATGCTTCTTTATTTTTTCTGTTTCAGACTCGCCAATCCTGAGATTAACTGTCGACCATGGGACAAGACATTTTCGATTTCGCCTTCTATAAATTATTCAAAGCATGGAAATAAAAAATACATTTTTGTTTTGTGCTTTCGAAGGATGAAACAATATTGTAATAACAGTTTTATAGTCATATCTGATGAAGGAGCTGAGAAAAAAAAATTTAAAAAATTGCTTTTTTCTCGGCCTTTTAAAGTAGACTAGTACCTTTTCTAATAAACACTTTTCAATTCATTTTTCTCCTGTGTTTATATAGAACCACACCTTGAAAATGACATATGTTATGTACAATTTTTCAGCTTTTCGAAAAAAACATGGAAATAAAATTCAAAATTTGGACAACGACTTAAAAACAGCTCTTTCGATTTAAAACTAAATTTTGAGACCTTTTACAAGTATTGTCGGAAAAGCAATATTTTTTTTTTTTGAAAGCTGAGACTTTGGTTACTAACAAAATTATTTTTTGAAATTGTTTTTTATTGTGGCGGGAGACAGCAAAAAAATGAATAAAATCAATTTTTATTAATTAATTAATTTCTCGTGTGTTTATCTAGATCCCATTTTTAAAATGTCATATGTTTAGCCAAACTTTCTTAGCTGTTCGAAAAAAATATTGATAAAATTTTCAAAATTTGGGCATGACCAAAAAACAGCTCTTTAGATTTAAACCTCAAATTTAAGAGCTTCTCACAAGCGTGATCGAAAAAGCAATATTTTTTTTAGAAAGCTTAAACTTTTTTACACAAAAAACCAATTTTTAAAATTTTTTTTTATTGCGGTGGAAGATGGCAAAACAAAATGAATAAAACAAAAATCGTAAATCTGGACGGAATACCTCATACAGTAACTACGAAATTTAGAGGGGAGAAAATCTAAAAAAATGGAGGTTCCGTTTTTCGATGAGGTCTTTCAGCCAAAGAAATTGCGAACAAATCTGAGGCGTGAGGCCGGATCCGACGTCTATGTTTGGTGGACTTGCCCATATATACATCTACATCTATTTCTATATCTGTATATATTTATATAATGTACAACGCGTCAACGTATAAAGAGAGACGGTTGAACGCGCTTTGCCAGAGCGTGGGGGACACTCGAGAGCATTCAAGGCCTCATCGAATCAAAAATATCAAAAACCTGCGAGTAGGGGAACACATATAATGTACCAAGGTGTCCAACAATACACTCGCGAAACATTCATCTCGTTTTTCTCCGCGCATTGCATTACAAATCCGTTCCAATTTCCCAAGAATAATTTCCCCGAGTTCGGGAGTTATTCACTTTGAACTTAGTGCAATTGAGATCGACGAGTCTGTCGACTATCTCGAGATTGTTCAAAGATATGCGAAGTCGGTACAACAGGGAGTACAGGTGACTCGGTGGATAAAAAGGCGAGCGAGCAGATAATATACTTATCAAAAATCATTCAATAACACGTATTATTCGCCCTTATTGCGTTCGCTTTAAGACCGGTTCATGCGTCACTTATTATGACTCAAAAGAGCAACTGAACTTTTTTGCTCTTTTCAAAGAAACGATGACAATTAATTTTTTTAATTATTTAAATTATCTGTAACCTATTTGTTCAAGTTAATTGATGTTTAACATTATAACAACATTTAAAATACATTCGTGGTAGAATCGTCGAACAAAATGTAGCAACCACGCTTTTCGATATATATGTTACTCGTTAACCTTCAAAAAAGTTTTTCAATTGTTATTTCTAAGTTATTTTTAACGTCAACAAGGGTTTTCAAATACATCATCGAGCTCTATGAACATTCTATTTGTTATGTTCGTTTATTGGTTATTTGAAGTTATGCAGATTAATCTTTAAAAAATTCGAATAGTTTTCAATGGCGTTAGGCCTACCATAAGAGCCCATGTATAAGGATTTAAGAAACCCAATTTTCATTATTTTTTTTCTGGACAACTAGGTGGTTCATCCAAAAATAATTCCAGTGATAAATGTATGGTACATTTTTCTATAATATTCTGCAATTTCAAGTCTGGAAGTAAAAAATTTTGATTAACATTTGATTCACGTGAACCTCCTTAACGAAAAATAGATCTCGCACGAGTGGAGGATGTAAGACTTTTTTTTACCCTCAATGTTTTTTTTGTGTTAGTTTTGCTTCCATCATGTCGTTTATCTCGATTGAAGGACCTTGCAAAATTTTAGGAATCTACGACAATATTTAGAACGAGTTTTACGAAAAAAAAAACATTTTTTGACGTTTGAAATGGAATTTGCCGGAATTTTGATACCGAAAACTCGCTCAAAAAAAAACCTAGATGTTAAGACCGACAAAAATGTGTGAACCGAAGGACTTTCCGATATCCAAATTTTCATTCCCCCAAAAACGATCCGTCATATTACAACGTACCATGCGGCAGTATTGAAAAAAAATCACGCAGCCTCCGCTCGTGCGAGTCTATTTTTTCGGGTAAAGCTACAAAAATCTCGGGAAGTAGCGCAGTAGAAAAAAAAAACGTTTTTTTTAACCGCCTTAGAGTACACATATATATATGTATACATTATAGGGTGATTAAACAAAAAAAAAATTAGGAAACAGGCTCAAAAGTTTCATTTAGGTATAAACAAAGGCCTTTTAAAATATGAGCTCTTGATATTAATATTGACATCGTCCGGATCGCACTTTTCGATTTTCCATAAGAATAACATGGGAAAAATTATTTTTACGTCTTCTGATTTTTATAACTAGCAAACGATTTATCATACGGGAAATCTACAGAGATCTTTTGTAGAGAATTGAACGCTCTACGAAAAAGATTCTGAGTTACTTTTTGATAATAAGTCCACTCGTTCAAAAATTATTCGCTGTCAGAGTTTAATTTTTCGTAAATTTGGCCGATTTTTAGATATTACATCGGAACTATTAGTTTTATGGGCAAAATGTGGATGAAATTTCATATGAAACATAAATTAAACTTTCGAGAAATGTTAACCAATATAGTTCTCACTATAATAATATTAAAAAAATAGAACGCTTCAAGAAAATTGTGCAGCAGTAGTTTGTAGTTAGCTTAAAATTGTTATTTTTCTGTTAAGAAAATGACATTCATTTTAGTATAACAGTAAATTTTTATTCGATTTTATAAAAATTTGTTTTATTATTATAGTGAGAACTATTGGTTAACATTGCTCGTAAGTTTAATTTATGTTTCACGCGAAATTTCATCCACATTTTGTCGATAAAACTAATAGTTCCGGTGTAATATCCTCAAATGGGCAAAATTTACAAAAAATTAAACTTTCACATTCAATAACTTTTGAACGAGTGGACTTATCAAAAAATAACTCCGAACCATTTTGTAGAGCGTTCAATTCTCTACAAAAATATGTCTTCAGAATTCCTGTGTGATAAATCGTTTGCTAAGTTATAAAAATCAGAAGACGTGAAAATAATTTCTCCCAAGGTATTCTTATCGAAAATCGAAAAGTGCGTTGCGGACGATGTTAATACACTAGGACCTCGATAACTGCAATAGCGGCGGGACTGGCACCGCATCACACTTGCAAAAGTCGAAGGTGCGCAAATGTCGCCCGTGCGTGCAATGCGCATCTCACACAGTCGTGAGCCGTGTCCGCTGTCACACCGGCGCGCTCACACTATGTGCCACGTCGATCGATATCCGCCGCAAAGTGGGGACTCTTGCGGTTATCGAAGTTGCAGTTATCGAGATGTATTAATATTAGGAGCTCTTATTTTAACAGACGTTTGTTTATAGCTAAATGAAACTTTGGAGCCTTTTTCCGAGAAAAAAAATCTTTTTTCTTTTAATCGCCCTAGTATACAAGCCCTGGGTTTCAATCTTGTAATTTCGATTGACATATTTGTTCACGGGTGAATTTTTCATCTTGTAATCCCAACCTACTCAATTTTTAAGTGAAAAAACCTGGCCCCAAGATCGTTTTCACTCGGCCCTGCCCAACAATGCGCGAGAGAGAGAGAGAGAAAGATCGTCTCACACGCTCAAGAGTTCTTGTTCATACGACACATATTCACAGGTATCATAGTTACTCTATCCATTGAATCGGTTCATATATATACGTATATACACTCATATATTCATATATTCATATATATATGCACGATGGAACTTAGTGGGGAATCGGGCTCCATCTCTCGCACAAGACAAATTATACGGTCGGGATCGTGGCGACCGCAAGAGGACGGCGTTGTAGAACGGTTAGCTCGTTCTGTAGAGATTCGTTCGAGGATCTTTTGGTGGTGGGGGGAAACAGAACGAGAGAGAGAGAGAGAGAGAGAGAGAGAGAGAGAGAAAGAGAGAGAGAGAGCTGAGAGAGAGAGAGTGAGCTGCGGGGGTATCCGCTGTCCGCGTTCACCAGTCTGACTGTCCGAGTCCAGTAGTCAACTAGTCAACCTACGTCTCTCGAGCGTGTCGGACGGTTAAAAGTCCCGGAAGATTCTGGAGTCCAAAGTGAGCGCGGGTTCTCTCTTTCGCACGTATCACGATAGTACTGAAATCGCAACCGGTTGGGGTTAGGAGAAATTTTCGTTTAGTGAAGTCCGTTAGTTCACCGTGTGTGCGCGCGTGCTTTCTCTCTCTCTCTATCTGTCTTTCTAGAAGGATAACGCCTTGGCGTTATTCGCGCGTTACAAGGTCTTACCACCACCAGCCCCCCTCCCCCCCTCCCCTTTCGTAGCGATCGAACGCCACAAAGTTGTGCGCGAGAAAAGGAAAATGCAAGTGTTTTAATTTCTGTACGCATGATTTTTCGAATCTCCCAGGAGCAAAAGAAAAAAAGTCGACGGTGATATATGTACATACATATGTATGTATATACGTAAAACTGCGGAAAACGTGGAAGATTGGCCATCGACTGGATCGTTTTGGCGAGCTTGTTTAATCGCTGTCTTTCAATGTAAACCGATTTCATCCGATCGACGATCATTCCTCCCTTCACGTCGATGGAAAATAACAAATACTTGACGAATGCGCGTGTGCAACGAGTGCGAGACAATTGAACGAACCACGGGAAATTGTATTTAAGCGGAGTATTGTCCGATGTGAGGATTCCTCGAGGTTTTGCGCTCGATTATTGTCGATTAAGTCGCAAGTACAATATATAAATATTTTATATATTTATATTTATATGTATTCATCGAAGCGTGTATCCTTCGGTATTTGTTAATAACAGGACTCGCTAATGAAGCTTCGGGCAATCTTGCCTCTCTCTCTCGATAAAACCTACAAACCGTGCGTTTGCTAGCACGTACCAAGAACGCGCGAATGATATACATATACATACGTATACGCGTATTTACGATGCTCTCGGGCAAATGGTGAATGGTGGTGCCGCGAGTGTCGCGATCGCGCAGCAGGAAAGCGACTGAAACAAAAGTCGACACGGTGCATGGACTCGCTGAAATGCCGTGGCTGCTCGGACTACGGACCTACGGTTAGCTAGGTAAGTCCTTTGGGCGCCTGCGGAGATTTGCTGCCAACGGCTCATTTATCGATATTTTGCAATGAAAATTTTGGAAAATATAGTTCAGAAGTTGTATTATTATATGAAAATTAACTAATCAAACCAGCACTACCTGTATCGTCTAAAAAAATTCTTAAAAACATGCTTTTTCTCACCGAATTAACCTTACCCCGCCCTTAATAACAAACATACGAATATATCTGTACACGTAACAAGAGACGCGACAGCGTTTAATACTCGAAGTTTGAAAGAACGTTTAATTCTTTCAAACTCTGTTCTTCACATAAAAACTAACTCTGTTCTCAATGCGTCTTGTTTCATTCTTTCCAGCTTCAAGGATCACAATATTATTTTTGCGGTTCTCCGACATTCACATTGTATAAATATATATATATATATAAATATATATATATATCTATATTATATAAATATTTCGCCGCCACCGCCGCCCCCGCCCGCGTGTACAAGAATCCAGAACCCAAACCTCCAAACCAAAACCTCCAAACCCAAAACTCCAAACCCCCAAACCCAATCCCCGAAACCGAAACCTCCAAACCCAAACCCAAACCTTAACGACGTGAGGGCGCGTAGCGCCCGAGCCGCACGAACCCTAATATATATATATATATATATATATATATATATATGTGCGTGTTTGTATATATAAAGCCAAATGATCGCCGAGTTTTTCGTCTTTTTCTTTATTCCCCCCCTCCTTTTTCCGATCGGAAAGGAAGAGCTCATCTACTCTAGGATTCCACGAAGTTATCGATGCATTTTTTTGTAGCTACTGACATAGCTCGCGCCTTTTTCGACCATTGACATCCCCCGGTTCCTTGATAGAGATAAGAAAATATCAACGATTTTTTATTTTACTCTGAGGATTCATCCTTGATGGATGAATGTGATTTAACCCGATTCGGTTATCGTGGATCGCTGGAGACCCGAGCTATTTTCTGTCAATGCCTGAATTTTCGAGAGGTAAATGTTTTTATGATGAAAAATTAAAAATTTGTTTTAATTTTTTTGCGCTCTCCATGGAGTGCCCTTAAAGTAGAAGTATTCAAAAGATCTCAGGAGTTTTGTCAGATTTTTTCGTTGCAAATTACGTGTTCTAACGTGCCTCGGGTCTTCAGCAACCCACGATAACCTGACAAGGTGCCGAAAAGAACGATAACCTGATTGGGTTCCAAACTTTGTTCGCGGGATCTCTGGTGGTTCCCGATTGTGTATATCTTTCTATATATATATATATATATATATATATATATATATATATATAAAATTATCGCCGCCGCCGCCGCCGCTGTATACAAGAATCGAGAACCAAAACCTCCAAACCCAAACCTCCAAACCTAAACCTCCAAACCCCAACCCCAAACCTTAACGACGCGAGGGTGCGTAGCGCCCGAGCCGCACGGAACCTAGTATACATATATATGTGTTATATTTGCCGTTGCGATACCGCGGTTTAGCGATGGCTGCGCGACGATATGTCGATTGGGTATCATGGTGGCGCTCGCGAGAGAGATCTGCTGCTGCTCAGGCGCGCTGAGAACGAGCCTCAGATCCTTGCCCCTTCTCTTAACGCACGCGCGAGCGCGCTCTCAACGCACACACACGAAAACGACTTAAAGATTGCTGTTCGAGTTTCGCCTCTGCCTTCTGGCCCGTACATATTTTCGACGATGACGTTTTCCATATGCGCGGAGAAGACCGCGTGTGTTTTTTAACGCTTTGCGGACACAGAGGGCGTTACGGGAGACCGTACCGAGAATCCTCGATCTCTCTCTCAATCTCTAGATATGTCTTATATATATATATGCATATATATATATATATATATATATATATATATATATATATGTATTGAAACTGAGTACACACGTACTCTCTCTCTCTCCTTCTTTCTCTATCAGAGTGGCTTCTTCATCCTTGGCGTGGTCATCGCGTCGGTAGCACACAGAAACACACATATACGGGGGCCGCATTCCTCAGCAAGACCAATTCCCCAGCTGGTTACAGATTCTCCCGCGATCCTCAGTGACTCTATATACGTATATAGACATATGCGTGAGAAAGAGAGATGAGAATCTCGCAAGAAAGAGACCCGCGATCTCGACTCCGTACCTGATACCTGATGCCCCATACCCCCACTCTCCTCCTCTTGTCCTCGTGGCGTAAGCCCGTGTATGTATACGTATAGATATATCTCTATACACGCCGAAGAGGAATGGCCGATCCACGGGAGGGACAAGCGGTTTTTTTTTCTCTTTGTTTTCGCTGTGTTTCGGATTCCGTGAAATACGTGAAGCCGCAAATCACCATAATCACGGTGTGCTTCCCGTAATTCGGCAATTTGATTGTTTTTACTATTTTTCACATTTATGAAGTTTGCACAAGGAAAATTGTTTCTTCTGCATGTGCCTGACGATCCGAACGTTCGATTGAATGGATAATCGACAAATGCATTTCTCTGATAAAAGAATCAAAAACTCCCATTGATACTTTGTAAATAATTGTTGAAACCTTTTTGGGCATTTTTGAAACGCTTTTTGGAAGAGCTATTTGGTAAATATTGATGGAGACTTTAAATTTTATGGTTTTCAGAAAATTTGCCGATATTTGGTAAATAATCCGTGGGACTTGGAAAGAATTCTTTATTCGGTGGAATTACTTATTGATTATCGGTAGGAGCGTCAAATTTATTCGCACTGAGGTTTTTGATTGAGGTCCTGGAATTGTTCATCGAGATGTAACCATTCTTCAAAGGGAGATGGCGGATGGATTTAGGAGAAAACTTATCACGTTTTATCAACTCGCTTTTCTGTCTGTGCATTCGGGAGCAATTTTGGATCGACTTTAAATCAACTCTTCGATGAATTGGAGACTTGAAATTTTAAGTATAGCTCAGAACTGGATGGCAATGCAATATTAACCGTTTGCGGTCACCCGGGGTCAAAATGACCCCAAGCCCAACTTTAACCTAAAATTTATATTTGTTCTTGGCGACCAAGAGCACTAGCCATAAATTTTAAAATAATAATAATTTGTGTCAAAATAAATACCTTTGTTGACACTCACTATGGAGCTATGTTTTTCCTTAAAGTATCATATCTCTAGAGTATCACCCTACAATTTTATTTAAAAAAAAATAAAAATTCTATAAATTATGTTTTGTTTCGTGAAAAATAACTTTTTTCACGCAATGACCCCTTCATGATTTTTCCCCGCCATCTTATAATTTTTTTTTTTTAATTTACCATGCGTTTCACATTCTACATGGTTGAAACTATTATTTTGAATTTTTGAACTGTGACCTGCGTGTTATGATCATGACATGTGACCGCGAAGCCTTAACTAGTTTTCTTCTCTGTGTTTATCTTTTTCACACTCGCAAGACTAAAAAGCAGACAATAATTATTCGAACAAAAGTAAAATTTTCATTATAACGTTTTCAAAACGAACTAAAAAGTAAGATTGTCCCAAAAATTTATGATTATGCTTTTGTTATTAGCTATGAGAAAACTTGTAGGATTTAAAACGAAAAACGTGGAGCGCATGATATAAATAATAATAAGGAGTGTAAAGTATAGCTGTTATTGGAGGAAACTATTACTAGTATTTTTATAACTAATAAATATCCACAGGCACAAATTTATAGGTCACCTTCATGGGGTTAGGAATCTGTATTGGTCTAAGCGGAATGATTTTATACTTTTTAGTCCGTTTTTAAAATATGGTATATTACATATTTTATTTGTATTCGAATAATTATTTTGTAATAAAGCAAATTTACAGATCATATTATTCATCCGTTTGATTAGCGCACATTCGACAATGGTCAGAATCAATTTCCACTCTTCCAATCTCACATTTTGCTGCATGAAATTTACAATTTTGTCCACTTTCAAAACCATTCAACTTGAAAGTATTTTTTAATTTCTCAAACTTTGTTAGAACAGTTCAAAAAATTAATTAATTTTTTGTGTTTTATTCGTCAAATCTAAATTTAATCAATGGGCCTATTTTTTACGATTTTTTTAGCTTCTCTCTTCAATTCTTCTAGCCAAGTTCTCAAGAGGAGGATTAACACCCTTCATGTGAACGATTGTTTTTCACTCCTTCAGTGTGAACACTGGGCTTCTGGGTTTCGAGTTTCAAAAAAATCTGGACAAAATCATGGTCACTTCTCAGAGTGTCTGAAACATTATCCAAAAGTCAGTCAAGTGATAATGTCAAACAGATGTAGGGAAAAACAGGAGTTTGGAAATTTCAACTGTGCCTTCAAAGGCACAGTGTTTACACGGAGGGTTAACGCCCTATCCCTTCCGTGCTTGTGAGTGCGAGAGAGATAGGCTAAAATTTAGCAAATTTTTCGTATAAATGACTCGATGAAATAAAAAAAATAATGGTGCCTCATTATTAATTGTCTTTGAGTCAAAATGTGTTAAAAGCTTTCGAGGTCACGCTAACCTCCATTAATAACCTACCTTAACACTTACGAATCAACGGATGAAGAGCGATATATTGTTGATGTGATGAATTCTCGCCTCGGGAGCGATTTATTGGCATTTTCATACAAAAGGTGCGCGGTATCCCGGAATATTCTTCAGGCTTCTGTTATGTCTGTATAGAACTGAAATACTCGAGAGAATAGACTTACGCCTATACCTCTACTTTATTATAATCCTACTTCCTACCTACCTACCTACCTACCTACCTACCTACTTACCTATTCACGAGTTTCGCCTTAGACATGTAGGGTAAAGGGGGAATGGTCACCCTCCAAAATCATCGAAACACATTGGAAATTCTAAAGTATAATGAAGGAATGTAATCATTGTAATGATTGAGTGATTAAATACCTTTATTATGCCTTAGATTTTTATCCCTAACCCAAATTATGATATGATAACAATGGTTAATTATAATTCTATATACAGATCGTAATATGATTGTCGGAATATTATAAGAGAGCTAACATAGTGATTATAAATATAGCTGGATAATATTGCGATCGATTGAGAGTTAAAATAATCCTAGCATATGTGTATATATAAAGTGGAATTAAATTCAGCAAAGTAGGTGATGATTGTGTGCGTGTTTGAATATGTATTTGTGTTAGTTTTAATGCACAATTGTGTTAACTTCATGTTCTCAACAAGGTCCTCAAAAAGGCTTCGGCTTCGTGCACAAAAAAGTGGTTAAAAAGACGACCCTTGGAATTCGTTAATGTAGATGAAGACACAATCAAAGACATAAAGATTAGGTAATGGGGATAAATATACATAAATAGACTCACTAACGAGAAATAAAATCTAGATTTTGACATTTTCATGACGATTACCTATCAAGAGTAAAAAAATTGAAAAAAGCAATGCTGTCAACATTTAATCCCATATATAAAGAAATCAAACAACTAAACTCGCTCTGTTGCGAAGACTACCTAACTGCTCCTATTTCTCTAGTGTACATCAGAATTATGGCACAATGCAGAGTAGCGGCAAGCGCATCTTCTCATTCAAATTTAAAAAGTCTAATTACAGTTTTAGTAGTGATGAAATATGTTTATGTTGTGACAAGCAGGAATTGGAATCTGTGCAGTACATCTTGTCTTGCACACTTCACCTGATATTAAGAACCAAGTATCTAGGAAACTTCGTATTTCCGTTGAATCTCGAAATCTTCTCTACAGAGTTTATGAAAAATTCATATGTTTATGTTACGACAAGTTTTAAAAACTGAGCCTTTGTTTTAAGCGCCTAGTATTGCGGCAGGACGACGGATATTATCTTCTTAAAAATTCCACACATCACAAGGATCAGTCTCTCACTCTGTTAATCTTTATTTTAATATATTTATATAAGGTAGCCTAAGTTGGGTCAGGTTTAACTGATAAATTTGTAATCGGTGTAATATCTCTATGCAAATAAATCATTCATTCAATTACAAAAAGTCATTCTGATGGCATTACCCCCTTTACATACCCTAATAGCCTTATTCTAACTCATTTTTATTAAAACACTTCAAAAAATCGAGAACGAAGCCAAAATTAGGTACCAGGGGGCAAAATGTCAACCGCAATGATTGTAAAAAGAATATTGAATAACGCAGCTACGATGAAAATTGATTCTCGGAGAACATTTAATTGAAAAAATGCGCCAAGTAGCTTCGTCCGGGTATCTTAGATGTTAAATTGATGTGAAGGGCCCAGAAACTAGGAAATCCGTTTTTTTTTTCAATATTTATCCTCGTTGACTGCAATTTTCGGGAAAAAAATTTAAGTTGGTTGCCGTTTTGCCCCCGACAATTTTTAATTTTCGACGGGAAATTAAATCGATACAAAACAGTATTTATGTGTTAAAAGCAACGAGTTTACACTGTGTAGTTTGCGTTATCTTCTTATGGTGGTCATTTTGCACCCCTCCTCCCGTCCCCTTTTCCTATACATGGCAATATAATATAAATGGTACCAAGGTGCCTTTTCGCTATTTGTAGTACCGAATCATCCTCATGCCCAAGGGGGATATCTCTCGAAATGACCTTAAACGCGTCAAGGATTATATTGTAAAACCTGTTGAAATCTTGACAGAGACCCCTTGGGTCCTATATTCACACACACATATATTTATATATACGTATACACCGAATTTCCAAACACGTGCCTGCTTGAAAAGATGGTTAAGCGCCTTTACCCAAACTACTTACAGACTCGAGCCAACGGACGACAATATCCTTCGTAAATATATATATATGGTGTGTTGGTAGAATAATTCGGGAACCTCGAGGTTTGACAATGGGAAACCAAAGGACAATGAATGCACCCTCGTGGTGTGTAACTGACCCCCTTTTAGGGACTTGATCGTCGATGATCCCGTTTTAAGGTGGACCTTGTAGTACAGTCGAGTTAAGTTTTGAAATTGGAAAAATTTTTTGTTCAGGTTTTAAAGTGGAAGCCAGTGTAAATTAAGGTGGATATCCATCAGGCAGTTTCTATTTAATGTGGACAAAAATATATAACAACGACTTCCCATTAAAACAATGCAATTTTCATTGATACATCTACTGACATCTTTTCACGCTGTTTTTTGTGAAGTTAAGTTCGTAATTTTAGTTCGATTTTTATGAGGGAGAACTCATGTTGTTTATCGTTAGATTTTTTATGAATTGTTCGCACAAAATTCATGATAATTTTTATTCTAAATAAATTAGAGCCATTTGCTGACAAAACATAAAGAAGTTAGGGGCTAACGAGATATTTATTTCGATTGGAAATGTAAATGAAGGAACTCTGGGAATTCATGGAATATAATTGGACAAATGGGATGAGCACTCGGTCATCAGCATCAAACTGAAATTTCTATTTTGGGCTGAGCAAAAATGGGTACGTTATTTCCATGGATTTATTGGCGGGACCTAAATTATTTTGCTATAAAGTTATTGTACATTTTTGTTCTAAATTAAATAGAAACTTTGTAATTCGGACGAATTTTTGGTTATGCTTTTTCAAAATTTGTGCAAAGAATTTTTGAAATCTTAGTACTCCATTGAATTGACTGTAGCGCAAGAGTTACCTTAAGCTACTTTACAAGTATTGTAAACAGGTAACAATTGAATATATATATACTTTAGATATATGCAGCCAGAAGTTGAATATTGCACGCACTCTTCCACGCCGTACTTCTTATTCTCATTGTTATGTGGAAAAAGTGCTACTCATTTTTGAATAATATTGAAATTTGAATCTTCGGTGAAAATCGAGTTGCCTTCTTTTCGTGTGTATTTAATGTCGGCATCCGCAATTTATAAACATCCTAAAACATATTTGAAAAACTTATTATTTTTGGACTTCATTCTTCGGGGGGAGAATGAAATTTATTTTTGAAGAAACAACTTTTTTTTAAACAAATTTTTGAGATCTCGAAGCGTACAGAAAACTCCTTTCTTTTGTTTCCTCAAAAAGGAAGCTCTGATTTCATGAGATTCAAATCTTCTCGTTATTTTTTTGCCAGAATAATAATGATGAATCGGATAAGAATATTGAATATTTGTTTAGTAAATTTTTTTAAAATTGAATATCTTATTTACCAAATACAAAGTTGAGGACGAAGATTTGTGGAAATTGGAATTTGCAATTTCTAGCATAATCCTTCTTGCTTTTAAGGGATTATTCTGATCAGTGTCTAATCGGCATAAATATTGGAAATTCATTTTACAAAGTAGAATGCGATATTAAAATCTTTTCATAATTTGCATGCGCCTTGAGGAGAAACAACATGAAATTATAAATTAAAAAGTACCATTTCTCTAAATATTTCTGCTGAAAATCACGTAGATTCGTCTGTCACAGTCAGAGATACGCCATTTTGAAAAACAATTCCGAGGCAAATGCATTCAAAAATTCTAGCACAAATATCTATTTTAAATATCGGCACAAGACTTATTGCATATTAATCTTTAAAAGTTCGTGCATTTTAGCGATTAAAAAAAAATGTATTTTCGTTTCGAAAATTTCTAAAGAGCATAAACTCTTGAAACCGGAGACACAATGAAAAAAATAAGATATAAGAAATAAGGAATAAGAAATATGACATGGCAGAATCTAGTTATGGCAGAAGCGTTGGTCAACGCGCAATGGATAAATAGGGAATAAGGAACAAGAAATAGCAATAGAATTTCTGTCACGTAGGAAATCTGTTCCTTATTTCTTATTGCCAGCCAATCACAAGACTGTGTGTTTGAAGTTCGCACACGCAACAGCACGCACCGCTGTGATTGGTGAATTGAATTTGTAACTTATAGCCTATTGTGTCTTGGTTGCTGTGCTGTTTCTTATTCCTTAATTCTTATATCTTTTTTTTCATCCGGCTTAATTCGTTGAGGGCTACTCAGACGGTCTCTGGTCTTCGTACCAAACACTTCAATAGCACATTCTGGATAGACCTGTGCGTTCCAAAAGTGAGCGACAAATTGGACGCAGCCATTTGCATTAAATGTTTTGTTTCGTGTGTGAATAGTGAGTGACATGAAAGTGGAAAAAAAATATACGTAGAGGAATACGAGAACGAGCGAGGTTGAAGCAGATAGAAAGATAAGCCCTGTCAAGTGCTAAGTCAAACAAAATTTGAAATAAATGGTGTATTTATGCATATTGTATAGCAATAATACGTTTGCATTGTTTTTAGAGCATAAAATGGCTATTAGAGAAGGACGAGAGATTTTTTTCAAGAGGAAGAAGTTGGCAAAAACGATCAAAGTTTTTGAGAGGAGGATGCCGAAGATCTGTGCCAGGAATCAAGCGGCACCGAAACAAGCTGCGAAGATAATGCAACTACAAGTTCTGACTGTGAGATTTTGATCAGAATGACGATAACGACTTTGCACAGGAGGTGAAAACAGGCAGATCCAGAAAGCATCGTGCTTCTTTCTCACGAGGTTACCTTTTAAAGATTTTTCATTTTTTGGTATACCTGTTTCGAAAATGACATGTTTTCCAAATTTTATGGTAGCATGCTCTGACGATCGGATAACGTCAAGGTTTATGTAAAATATGTATTTTTGATACGAAAATACTGTAAAAATTCGAAAATAGACGATGTTTGTTAAAAATGCACATGAATTTTACATTTATTCAGCAATTACGCGATGATTTCTCTGATCAATTTCGGTTGCTTTCAGAATGCAAAATAAATATACTTTGTCGAGAAATCATGAAAACGACTTTCACCATCTTGTAGCTGGGAGCTTCTAGTTTGCAAATCATTATAATTAATACTTTGAATTAACTCCACTTTAAACAAAGGAAGAATCTTCAAAAACGTCGGAAAAGCTTTACAGGCCAATTTTTCTGACTTTTTTGCATTTGTTCACACAGTTTAAAACAAATGAAAATATCGACTGCAGCCTTGCATATTCTTATTCCGGAAATTATAACGATTCGATTTCACTACTTACGAGTTGAAAATTTTTGTTTGAAACGTGTGTTATAAGCAAAAGAAGTTGTGGGTTGGTGTACACCCAGGTTGAACTGGTCCATAATGCGACAAAATGGTGGCCCTCAGCGGGTAAAAAAACTGAGTTACAAAACGCTACTTCCTATGCTGAAATGAATTGACGATTCAATAAGTAAAAGTAAATTTGCAAATAGCCTAAAACAAGGGATTTCTCAGGATTCCGTACCTTAAAAGGAAAAAACGGTTTCCTCATAAAATCGCGATCATTTCTGTCCGTCTATTTTAAAATAGTTTTTCCCGAAGACTATGTAACGTAGGAATTTGAAACTAAGCATATTTTAGGTCTTCATACTGTGTACGTAGGGTTGCCATCCGTCCGGGTTTCCCCGGATTTGTCCTAGTTTACAGGGGGTCCGGGGAGCGTCCGGGCGGGGTTTTATTTGTAGTCCGGGTTTTCAAGTTTTCAAATCGCCGGTGAACGCAGCAGTTTGACTACAGATGGCGCACAAGCACGAGCGCTCCCCTTGTCGTGCAAGGTCGCAAGGAGCAAGGCAAGACAAGGGAAGCGTTGCACGACTAGGGAAGCGTGCTTGTGCGCCATCTGTAGTCAAACTCGTGAACCCGGTAGCAACGCATTATATTCTGGGAAAACGGGGACAGTATGTCCATTCTTCCCTAACCTTCGCGGGGTGACGGTCAAGACGTAGTGCGGTGCTGTAACTTTATAAGACAAGGTAACTTCTATTATTCTATAAAACATGAGACTATTATATTTTCTTCAAAAATATGTATCATAGTTCTATACAGTGGCCTTACTTATGTGAATGCTGTCACGTGACGAATCGAGCTATATTTTACGAATTGAAGTAAACTTTTTTACTTCGAAGGTTTCTTTTATCTTTTTTAGATCAGCTGATCAGCCATCAAAATGCCTAAGCGTAAATGCGCATTTAACAGTGAGTTGCAAAATAAGTTTCCAATGTTTAAAAAAGGAAAATATGACTGGGAGGCTTTTTGTACCATTTGTTCGACAAATATTTCGATTGCAAACAAGGGAGTTACAGATATCAATGAGCATTTGAGTACACAGAAACACAAAACGAATTCGAAAAATCAAGCAAGTTCTTCAAATATAGCTACATACTTTGTAAGATCAAGTTCGGAAGACTTCCTTATTCGAGCAGCTGAAGGCGCACTAGTCTATCATACAGTGAGCCATCATATGTCTTTTAATTCTTTGGATTGCACTTGTGCTCTCAACCGCGAAATATTTTCGGGCTCAGATACCGCAAAAAAAGTCTCATGCAATCGCACAAAAGCAACTGCAATAGCGACCGGAGTGCTAAGCCCTTTGTCGGTTGCCGAACTCAAAAGTGACTTACAAGATGTACCATTCATCAGCATAGCTACGGATGCTAGCAATCACGGGAGCACGAAATTATTTCCTTTAATTATTCAATATTTTGATGCCAAAAAAACCGGAATCACTACAAAGCTCCTCGAAATAGAAAGCACGGAAAATGAGACATCTGACACAATTACTGGACTGATTATAAAACAACTTCGCCAACATGATCTCTTGTCTAAGTGCATTGCGTTTGCTGGAGACAACTGCAACACGAACTTCGGTGGAATAGAACGACATGGAATCAACAATGTTTTCCACAAGCTCAAACAAAGTCTAAACTCCACAATAGTTGGTGTGGGTTGCTCTGCACACGTCATTAACAACGCAGTGCACCACGGATGTGATTTGCTGCCAGTGGACGCCGAATCGATCATCTTAAAAATTTATAATTTTTTTGCTACTTATACAGTACGAACCGAATCTCTCAAAGAATTCTGTGATACAGCTGATGTAGAATACAAACAGCTTCTCTATCATTCCAAAACGCGTTGGTTAAGTCTGTTTCCAGCTATCGAGCGACTTCTGAAGCTCTACCGTCCATTAAAGGATTATTTTGAAAGCTTAGAGAGGCCACCAGTTTTAATTAAACAGTTTTTTGAAAATCCTCTCTCGGAGGCGTATTTGTTTCTTATACACTCTATTATGCACATCGTTCACTCGAAAATAGAGAAATTGGAAAAAAGTGATAATTCGATTCTTGAAACAAGAAACATTCTTACATCCATCACAAAAAGCTTGGGCGATCGAATTAAAGAAAGCTTCTTGCCGTTGAATATTCGGAGTATTTTGAATAAAGAAGATGAAAACACGAGAATAATGTTTAAAAAACGTTCTCTAGATTTCTATAACGAAATAAAAACGTACATCGAAAGTTGGATAAAACCTTTAAAAGAGTTTGATAAATTCGACTGGATGTTCTTGCCGAATATAAATGAGAATACTGAATGGGCTGTTATTGAAGACACTGTTGTTTATTTAAAAGACAAGAACATTGAAATTGATGACACAAAATTGATTGATGAATGGGTGAATTTAAAATCTTTCAGTCAAAATCTGAGCCAGGAAGATAAACTTTTAAATGCAAATCAACTTTGGTTACAATTTTTTCGAACACCGAATGCTCATTTATACACGGAATTATTGAAAATCGCTCAGTATTTTTTTTGCATTCCCGCTCACAACGCCAATGTCGAAAGAATATTTTCTCTAATTACACAACAATGGACAAAAGAAAGAAATTTACTGAATACAGAAACAGTCGCATCAGTGATCAAAATAAAATATAATTTCAAAGATTATAATTGTATTGATTTTTATAAATTTCTTTTAAGTAAGGAAGATATTCTAAAGGCTATCGGAAAGACTGATAAATACCGAAAACCTGAAAAGTAAAACAGGCAATAGGCTGTTAAGTAAAGCTTTAAGAAATAAAAAATGTAGGACGGCCAAAAAATAGTTTCTTAAGACTTGAAGGAGATTTTGTTTTGTTACATTTTAACAGTTAAAAGAGTATAATTTTTGTTTTAAAAGAATCAATAAAAAATGTAAAAATGCTCATGGTTTCTTAAAAAGTTAAGAATTTTTTTTTACTAAAGGAGTATAATTCTTGTTTTATTTAAAGAAACTAATAATGTAATAGTTAATAGTTATATAGCTAAAAGTTTCTTAAAACTTTAAGATTTTGTTGTGTTGAAACGTTTAACTTAAAAAAGTATTATTTTTGTTTTATTAAAAGAAATGGGAAGTGTAAGACTGCTAATAGTTCCCTAAGACTTTGAAAAAAATCTGTTTTGTTTTTTTAAATATAATATTTGTACTAAAATTGTATGAAAACAAATAAAAAGTTGATTTGTAATATTTAAAACTATTTGTTACTTTACTGAGTAACTTAAAAAAAACTGTGTTGACATGTCCGGGTTTTAAGCTCCAAAATCCGGGGTTTTCATGCGTTTCGTCCTGGTTGGCTGATTTTAGAGATGGCAACCCTATGTGTACGTATGTCGCCAGTGAACGATTAGAAAAAAACATTATTTCAGATTAAAATAGGGTGTCTGGTTCGAAATAAATTTTCAATTAATATATCGTATAAGAAAATATCATTAGAAAGAGCTACATTTAAGGATATCAAAAATATTTTTCTGCACCGAGAAAAAGGTTTGGTAAAGTGAAAAAAATTTGGCTTGAATTAACTAAACCCGGCGGTTACGGGTGGGGAACGAAATGTGTAATTCAGTTAACTCAAAACGTGTATCAAAATGGAAACAAGAATTGCATCCCCATAAATACATATATCCTTGACCCAACAGAATAGAGAATCCGTTCAATTGAAAATTACATTGTTTTGATTCTATATTTGGTAAAATGCACTCAATATGCGATTGCATAACCAAATGGTTCAGTTGAATAAACAGTTTATATTTTCTATGCAATTCAGATGTTGTTCACCGGAAAGAAAATGCATTCAATATAAAGCTAGAAAATTTCAATTGAATTAACAAATCATTCGATCGTCGCCACCTTACGGATCTCGGGCGAAGTGCCGAGATCGTGGTAGTTACTATACGTACTATCGACTAAATGTGCTGTGGCCGCATTGAAATATTTAGTCAAATTTATCAAACAATTTGATCGACCTGAAAGCATTTACTATTCTTTTTAACTGGATGAATAGCTCAAATTAAAACTAGATTTTGTTGATGAGACGAAACATACAGTTAAAACAATTTTATTTACTTCCAGTAAATGACTAAATATTCGATTGAATGAGAAAACAAGTTGTTGAATCAATCTTGTTTGAAATCATTTTGATCCAATGTTGTAATTGCGGTGAATGCAGTACACATTCAAAACAACGACACCAGTTTCATTATTTCAACAACGGGGTAATCAAATCAAATATCTGACGATTGATTCAAAAGAATTTTCCGTGATCGCAGCTGGGTAGTTGATATTACTAAGCCTTTTTTTCGATGTGGTCATGGATCTTGACGATACCCCGGTGGAACTTTTTGTTAAAAATTGATTAAAAAAATGGCAGAATATATCAAATATGATAAATTCGTACAGATTATTGCACCTTTTGATAAAAAAATATTGACAATTTTTAACAAAAATTATTACTATAGATCAATAAATAAATGATATAAATTAACAGATACTGTATTATTTTATCAGAATTAGTATGAAAAGTGTCAATAATTCTTAAAAAATGCCAAACATTTTTATGAGAAATTGTCATATTTGGATCAATTCTGTGCTGAACAAAATTACATAATATAATATAATCTCCCAGACAACGTCAACAAATGCAATATAACCTCAAACATCATTGAACATATTATTACATTTTAGTATATATTTTGGGAATAGCTATCTTTCATAAAACGTCTTGTTATTGATATAACTAAATAAATAGTATACGAAAATGTCATAATTTGAGAAATATATTTCTAATTTTTTATCATACTTACTGACATTTATTGTAATAATCATTAATGATATGGATTGACAATAAAGATGAGATTCTGGTAAGTAATTTCAAATTATGCATTATCACATATATATTTGCAAAGTAATCATGCATTTTGTGTTCTAACGCCAGTATATCACTGTTATTTTATTGTTATTAAGTAATTCCACTTTTTATGGGAATGTTTGAATATTCACTAGGTGCTTGTAAAATTACAAATAAAACACATTTTATTTGTAGTATTTTTTCACATATCTATTATGAATCAATTGGAACTGACGAACATAATCTTCAGTATTTGATATAAAATTCTAAAAAATGATGATTTATTTGACATTTACTGACAATGAGGAAATATGACTTTTGGTGCCAATTCCTGGTCATCTAGCTACATAACTGGGCAATTTTTGTTAATTTCTTACACATTTTTTACAAAATTGATCAATTCCCGTTCAAATCTCCCGGGTAAAAAAGATTATATATAATCATATATAATTATATATAATTAGATATAATTGTATATAATTATACATAATTATATATAATCGTTTTGGTGATTTATATATAAAAGTATATAATTATATATATATATTATAACAATTGATTCCAGAATACCCAAACCCTTATAACTCATGTAAACCCTCGAAATTTGTGTTTACGGTCCGTACTGACTTAGGTTTCAAAGTACATTTTTCGGGCCTCTGTTAGAAAAATATGATATATGGATGAAATTGATACAAGTAGTCGATGGTGTAGTGAGTAGCGTGTAAGTATTAGAATACGGTTGAAACAGTGGGTCGGGGATTCAAATTCACGTGGCAAGAAATCTTTTTTTCTTCATATTTTGTTTTTTAATTTTACTTGATCTTTAGAAACTATCAACGATGAATAAAAAAATCGATTTTTATTGTGACTACTAATAAATGTATGGAATAAAGAATAAATAAATAATCAAAATATAATCTGAACAAATATGTTCCATTCTCACAAAATGTGACTATCAGAAGGTTCCACCAGGGTAACACAAAATTTCATAATATATATCAAAAACTGACGAACATAATCGTCAGTATTTGATATAAAATTCCAAAAAATGATTATTAATTATTTGACATTTACTGAGGAAATATGGCTTGTGGTCCCAATTCCTGGTCATCTGGGTACATAACTGGGCAATTTTTGTTAATTTCTTACACTTTTTTGACAAAATTGATCAATTTCTGTTCAAATCTTGGAAAAAATCTGAACAAATATGTTCAATTCTGACAAAATGTGAACAGAAAGTTCCACCAGGGTATTGATCAAAATTTGCTAAAAACGACCGTCCCGCCTGATCCCCTAGATTCCTAAAGCTAAACTTCAGATTTTAATTGAGTTAGTGGACATTGAGTCATTGATTATCGAAAAACTACTACTTTTTTCAAGTGTGATAGTTGCTGGGAAAAAATATTTTAAAGCGAAAAAATTTAAAAAACAATCAACGTATGGTGTGAGGTATCATTTGAAAGCGCTACTCCTAAGGGTCCCATAAATATTTTTTTTTTCATTTCTGATCGAGTGGTCTTGAAGATATAGTTCAAAATTTGCTAGAAATGAGCGTTCCCCCTATCTCCTAGGTTTCTGAAGCTAGAATTAATATTTTAATAGGTTTAGCAGATATCGTTTCATAGATTACCGGAAAACCGTCGGTTTTTTTCGACATATATATATATAGGTGCTGAAAAAAAATATTTTTAATAAAAATAATGTTTCTTGGTATTGGTACGAAACCCTAATTGTGCGAGCCGGTTATATTTGTGGATTTTTCAATGAAGTCAAAAGACTCAGGCGAAACAGTGGGAGGAAGAAAGATGGAGATATAATTTTCCATCCGTGGGTCGAAAATCGGTAAATGCCAGTACTGCGGTACGTTTTACCCATAAAAATGCCCGGTGACGACCGTATCAAGGGAGAAGAGAAGGAAAACGAGAGAAGCACTTTCGAGAGCCTCCTCTTAGCTCCCGAGTCAAGAGAAAGAGAGAGAGAAAGAACGTGCGCGCATACCCGAGAACCCGAGATCGGATGAGCAAGATTATAAGAGATGTGGTAGCTGCAGACAGCATGGCTCTGGCCGCGGTAGCCTCACCGTCTCCGGGGCCTCTCTTATATATCGCCATCTCGCGTTCCTTGATGCTACATCATGTTCTCCCATTCTATCCCTCTCTCTCTCGGTTTCTTCATTTTGCTAATTCTTGATCATCTCTTCCCCCTCCCTTTCTCCACTTTATACCGCTGCTACTACATAACGGCTATTTGCTCTGTGTCGTCACCGTCACTGTCATACAACAATATTCCTCGTTATATCGAAAGACTTTTTTTCATTATTTGCAGGATATCAATTATTTGAAAAATTTCCAAGGAAGAAATAGTCAAGGAAATCAGAAAAATAGCAGGGATTCGTTTTCATTGGACATAGAAAATTAAAAACTCCTATATGTTGATTAGAAAAATCCAGTTTCTAGAAAAATTTGAGTTGCGAGCTGAAGACCAAACAAGTGTGGAGAAAACGTTTTTTTGTTGGACTTAGAAAAACAGTGCTATCTCTTATTTAGAGCATGAAAGAAGCGGAAGCTCTTTATATTTGTTGTAATAGTTAATAAAGCTTTATGGGATCCCACTTTCTCATCATTCCCAATAGGATAAGTCGAGTCTTAGGACAATTTTGTCGTGAAATTTTGATCTCCGTTATCCGTGGGTACCATGTTATTAATATGAAAGCAGCGGACTCTTGTCATCGTTTAACTTATAGAAAATGAAAGAATGATTGGAATGATGCTCGTTCTTGAATACACCATTTATAGATTCGCTGAATAAGTGCCCTCTGATGTAAAAAGTGACGACGAACCAAGAGGCGGTCAGTATAGTAGGAATCATTAAAATTTTCGGTCATATTCAATTACTCCATTACTCCTGCATATTAATATGACGTAATTCCTAAACTTTTAAATAATTGATCATTTTCATCTTTGGGTAGAAGAGGAAATTAATATTTCAAAAGTTTACGATCGAAGGTTAACTCAGCGGGCATTGAAACTTCATATTTGACCGACAAATTCATGGTTTCGAAAAAAAAATACGGAAACGCGGTTTTTTTCTTGCCATGTAAGTTTGTTACACAATCTTAATAGACGTCGCGTTTAAAATATGTGTAGTTAGTGAACTTGTTTGTATTTGATATTCGGTTGTCTCTATTTGTTGTCAAAATCACTCGGGATTCCTCGGTAAACATTTCCTATCTTCCTGTGCCCTCTTGTTTGCTTTTACATATCTATATATATCGTTTTATAAAAGAGCGTGAGAGGGAAACATGTATTTATTTCCTCTCTTGACCTCAACTCTCGACGCGGGGACACACAAACGTCGACGAGAGAAAGTTGTGAGTCTCTCAGGCCAAGTGTGTATAAATCCGTGTGTGAGTGTGTTTAGTTTTGTAGCTGCAGCTGTTGGCCCTGGATAATAAACGTACCGCCGTTCTCCTCCAAAGTCCACAAACTACCGAGCACTACACACGTGTATATATGTGTGTGTAGCTTATAAATATATGTATATATAACATGGCATAGGCTCGCCCACACTACGGGAGACCACAAGACGCTGGTACAAAGTGCCACAGCCAGAGGGTAGCACATCGTTCACCATAGCGAAGAGAACGAGAGAGAAACAGAGAGACGAATCTTGGACGTCCTTACACCTTGAACAATTCACAAACGTATAAGCTCGATATTTCGCTTGTTGCAACGATATTTTTGTTTTCTCTTTGTCTTTCTCACAATCCCTTGTGTCTTGGTTCGTCTTTCTTAAGGGGGGGGGGGGGGGGGGTAAGATATTAAATTTTTTTTGTTTTGCATTTTTTTTATATTTTTTAAATGAATGCTCAATATTTTAAGAATATTGTGTCAAAATTTTAAGTCGATTGGAGCAAAATTGACGCAGTTACGAGTATTTGTATACCTGTCAACTGACTCCATACGTATAAGCCGAGCAGAGCAGGAAGCTCAGAGACAAACTAAAGAAGGCAGGATTCGTCGTAGACAGGAGCAAAAGCGTGCTTTAGACATCATGGATGATAGCAACATCCTTTATGGACCTGGCATTGATGATTCAGTGTGAGGTAAGCCGATAAATTTTGCTTATAAATGTTTTATACCAGATTTTTTAGTGTTCAAACTCACGTTTTCAATGTCGGTGCCCCTCATAACTTCAAAACTACTGCACCGATCCTTTTGAAATTTTGAACACTATTCCTGTACATAATTTACGAGGTAACGCTGGAGTTTTTTCAAATTTGTTGATAATTTTTATTTTGCAATAACAAATTAGCCGATTTTTTCACGTTTTTCCCTTCAAAGTGTTCAAAAAAAGTGAAAAATTAAAATTTCGAAAAACCCTCCCAGCATTACCTGGGGAAAACTATTATCTAACGAATGAACTTTGATTTTTTGATTTCAGATGATCCAGCACCAAGTTATGAGGGGCACCGTAATTCTACTTTTTCCCGAGACACGTCCGAATAATTGTTGCCATTGCCGTATTTTTTAATATTTCGTCGTGAAAATTTTACACAATATTCTTCAAATGTCATACTTTAATGTGCTATTGGTTTTAATAAAGAGATTTTAACTGTGTCGTCATACAAAATTCACAAAAACATGTCTTTTTTCTTACGAATTAACCTTACCCCCCCCCCCCTTAAGGAAGTTCAACTGATCAAAAAATTAACAAGCAGTTATTGCTTAAAAATTCTGCATATAGTTATCAGAATCTGAAAATTTCCTCTTAAAATCACCTCTTGACATTTCAAGACCTATAACTTTTTTGCAAGAAATTAATAAAAACTGATTTTCCAAATTAATCTGGGTTTTATAGTTTTTTCTGCTCATGTAGAATTTGCAACCATTGACAAACGTAAACAAAATAGATGCAGAAATTAACCAACTATTTTTTTAAAAAAAGTGAAAAAATTTCCAAAAATAGTTGGTTAACGATAAAAATATTCAAACCACTTTTCACGGTAGATCAATTTCTGCATCTATTTTTTTTTTTTTACGTTTTCTTCATAAAAATTTAAAATCGAGGTGGAAGGGAAATCCTGGACATCGTGAATTTTGGGTCAAAAATTTTCATTTTTGACACCGGATTTTTGAGAATTTTTTCAGATTTTCAAATTACGGCCCTCGGTTTTCGAAAAAAATGTTCAAAAAGTCATAACGTATTCAAATTTGGTTTTAAAAATCCGAAAAAAATTCTGAATTCTCTTTTGAGCTGGAAGAATCATATAAAAAATCGTAAACGTAATCAGCGAGGTCGAGGGTCACACTCAGGTCGACTTGGTATGGAATGCCCCATATGTATGATGCATTATATGTGTGTTGTTTACACTGGCACTGTTCCAAACGTGTCGCGTTCAAAGCATTATATCTATATATGTTTCTCATCGTAACGAGCAAACCCCCGTTTTGTTCGTTACCGCGAAAGTCCAGTGTACTACCTTAATGTAACCACGGCAACATCGCAAGCGCGCGAATTTTGAAACTATGAACTCACGTGAGACAAATTTTCTACAATGTATATGGCTGAGTAAGGGGACAATAATGTTGTATGACATCGAGAAAAGTTTGAAAAGTTCAGTTGACCCATGATTAATGTCCAAATTGCTAAATTATTGTTCGTATAATCATACACGAACGTCGCAAGGATCATAAATATATTGTTGTCACTGTTTTACCATACATCATTCTCGGTATTCGTTATCCGAACGACGTAATGCACACACTATGCACGTACTACGAAGTATGCAGAAGTGACTCGAAATTATTAATCGCAGAACTGAATCTGATTGAAAAAAACATCGTGACGAAATTGAATACATTATAACGCTTTTTGCGTTATGGACAATTCAGAAAAAAAATGCGGAGGGACGGGACCGGGATTCGAACCCGGGACCTCTCGATTGCCGGTCGAGTGCTCTTCCAACTGAGCTATCCAACCCGCTACCGACATCATTTCCGAATTGTCCATATGTACACGATTTCGTGTTACAACATATAAATTGTATTATTTAAGTTACACTACGACCTCGATAACTGCAAGTTCGATAATTGCAAGAGTCCCCACTATGCGGCGGATATCGATCGACGTGGCACATGGTGTGAGAGCGCCGATGTGAAGAGCGGACACGGCTAATGACTGTGTGAGATGCGTATTGCACGCACGGGCGACGTTTGCGCACCTTCGATTGTTGCAAGTGAGATGCGGAGCCAGTTCCGCCGCTCTTGCAGTTATCGAGGTCGTAGTGTACATGAAATTGAGCAACTGGAATCTTAACTTTAGGAATGTAACTCTGGAGATATAACCTTTTTTTCTCAATAATTGGAAGAGCGATATATGACAGAATATAAAAACTATAATAATTTTACTTTCGACTAACACGGTATCGAGAAACCTTTAACGATTTACCAATTTCATTTTGCGCGCGCTTTATTTAACCCCTTGACTGGTGAGCCCGCCAATTCAGAACTAAAATCCGTACTCGGGGGTTTTCGGGGTCCCTGATTACGAATCTGCACTAAAAAGTTAGAAATTCAAGATGGCGGATCCAATATAGCGGACCAAAAATGCAAAAAGTCATTTGTCGAGGGCGAACGATGGTACTCGGAGATTTTTGAGGTCCCTGATTACGAATTTGAACGTAAAATTTCAAAATAGCGGATCCAATATGGCCGACCAAAAATGCAAAAAGTCGTTTGATGTGAGCAAAAATTGGTGCTCTGAGGTTTTCGAGGTCCCTGATTACAAATCTGCACTCAAAATTTAGAAATTGAATACATATTTCTCACTTCCAGCATTAATTCGCAATTTTTACACGATCCACTCTCCACATTCGCTCTCGTAAAATGACTTTTTGCATTCTTCGTCCGCCATCTTGAGTTTCTAAATTTGGAGTACAGATTCGTAATCAGCGACCCCAAAAATCCCGGAGTACGGATTTTAGCTCTGAATTGACGGGCTCACTAGTCAAGGGGTTAAATAAAGCGCGCGCAAAATGAAATTGGTAAATCGTTTAAGGTTTCTCGATACCGTGTTAGTCGAAAGTAAAATTATTATAGTTTTTATATTCTTTCATATATCGCTCTTCCAAATATTGAGAAAAAAAGGTTATAATCTCCAGAGTTACATTTCTGAAGTTAAGATTCCAGTTTCCAGCCAAGGGGTTACTTGCCATGTAAAATCCTGCAATCCCATAGCAATTCCTGCAACCGTCCCGAGGAACCATAAAGGAACTTAGGCTCCTAGAACAGTAGGAACTGCGGAAGGAACTAAAGGAACCACGAAATTTAAAACCACAGACATTAACCCAAACCCATTTTAGTTGTACAAATTTGATTGTAAGAAACCGCAGTCTCGTTGGGAACTATAGTGAGCCGCAGAAACCCTCAAAGGAACCGTTAGAAACAGCTGGAATCATAAAGAACTGAGAAACCACGAGGAACCATGAGGAACTGTATGGAACCATCCCGCTATTTTTCAGAGGGAACTACGAGGAACTAAAAAAATCGGTGAAGGAACCATGATGAAGAAACAGACCAAATAAGTTCCTCAAGGTTCCTCGGGACGGTTGAAAAAATGCGTAAAGGAACTCAGTTCCTTTTTTGGTTCTTTCACGGTTAATGGCCTCTTAAAGGAATGGTTGCAGGACTTGCCAGGATTTTAAAATACCTAGATTTTAAAAAAGTCTAATTGCCGCCTCAATGAGGACATGGAATTCAAAATATCGCACGATCGCGGAATGAATTTGTTTAGGTTCCTTATGTGGAAAACTTTGCTATCGTAAACAAATTTTGCCAGAGTTGAAAATGTCCCAAAATATCGAGAAATCATATTTAGAAAAAATGTGAATGTGTTATTCGCGTAAATAATTAAAAGGGATGTCTGGAGAACTTGAGAGATCGAGTCAAAATGTCGTACACGCTGATCATTTTTTACGCTCAATTCAGTTTCAATTTTCTCAAGATTGCAGGACGATTGTCGATTTGACGAGAAATTCGATTTTACACAAAATGTTTGTTGGTGCTCCAACTTTCGGTATTTTTCAGCGTTCTTCTTTCAATTTTTTGTATGTAGATACCGTCGATGAGAAGAACGAACGGTATTAGTTTTGAAACACATTGCTTAAGCGGTTTAATTTTAAAAATATATATTCAAGTTTTAAAAACATACTTGTAAAAGTTCTGGCTTTCGCAGTTTAGTAGCTATTGAGCTGATTTTTTTGTTGAGTTACAGTTTATGACGAGAAAAGTTCGAATTGAATTTCAAAGAAATCGCTCAAGCGTTTAAAAAAATTATGAAATTTTTAGAAAAATGTACCTATAGGTTCCGGACTGGAAGTAAATTACTATACTTTCTGGTAACCAGGACTAGAGTTCGAGGTGGCATTTTTCTCCGTGTACCATTCTAACTTTTGTCATTTTGAGCTATCGAGCGCTAATTCTTTTTTCATAGATGCAGTAAATAACATAAACGGTTGGTATCGAATTTTGGGGAAATCACTTGGGGGGCTCAGACTTCAAAAAATTTAGAACTTTTCATAACGTGATAAAAAATCGTGCAAATTAGAAACTTTGCCATAGCTTTCTGTTTTTTTTTTCGTGGTCACTTGAGCTTTCATCATGAAAAAGTTAATTAAACAACTCATTGTATTGGAACTCAAGAAACGATAGAAAACAAAAATAAGGACGCTATGATCAAATTTCTACTTTACACCTTTTTTTCTCCTTATTCAACTCAGAACGCAAATCTTGCCATACGCTGTCCGACAAAAATATCTTGAATTTTCAAAATGATGACCTGAAGATTTATTTTCGTTGGAGAAAATGATGATGCGAATAATTTTACACGTGGTTGCAGTGCCGATCGGCCATTATCTGCTACCATTGCTCGCAAAAGCAACGCTCCCTATTGGCAACGAATGTAGAGGCGGCATTTTGAAAGACGCCACAAATATGGCCACGATAAATGGATCAATTTTATTGAAAGAACGTTCCAGTGTATCGAAGATGACACGCGAAGAATTTAAAAAGAAAAAAATTAATTCAAATAACGTGCGAACGCTGCTGCATTCTGATGTACTTCCATATACCGGAAGTGACCATGAATGTTCAATTTCAATTTGATTTATCAGGAAAACGCGTTATCGAAACGAAAGTCTGATAACACCTGTCCAATATAATGTTAGTCTATTTCACATTATAATGTTGATAAATTAATTGGTATAATTTTATCACCGCCAATTCATGTTGCCATTTTTTAATTTAGTTTTGTTTATTTTATACTTAACCGTCGAGACTTCCCATGACGATAATTATATATTAGTTTCAGTAATGGCAGTCGAAAATATTTTAATTTTTCATTGCATTTTAATAATAATGTGGCCGCAAGTGTATGTGCACTAAATCATCGAACGTCACTCAAAATTATTAATATTTTATCTTCCTGCAAAGTCAGAGATTAGCTTAATTAATTAAGTTTAGTTAAAAAGGTACCTTCCCAGCAAACACAGTTCCGAAATAGTTACGAAAATGTTACATAACGTGTGTTACATTGGACATAACATTTATGTCACAAACTCCGTGAATGAAGCAGAGTTTGTTCTCAAATATGTCATCCTATAAACAAGTCACAGATACGAAACATCTACGAGAAATAATAATGAAATAAACTCATACCCAAGATGAAACATATTCAGCTCATGGATGTAACAAACTCATCACATAGCCATAACAAACTCAGATAATAGATGTAACAAACTCGGATCATAGTTGTAACAAACTCAGCTCATTGATGTAACTCCTACGAAACGAAACGTAACCCTGGTAACGCATAATACTCGTAACAATGATGTCAATGTGATTTCGTGGTTACAGGTAATTTACGTATTTACATATTTTATGAACAAATCACAAGAAATTTATGTATTTCCAACCTACATATTAGGTTGGAGTTTTATTTTTATTTTAACATTTGAAAAGTACATTTTAATTATAATTTATAACTTTTGTAGAATACCTACAAATATGATGTATCGTCCACCATTTGAGGTACCAAATGAACAATTTTTTAGGGCTAGTTAGAACACTCAAGGTGCACCGGTGTCCTGAAAAGGCTAGTTTTGAGTTTTTATACTCTACGCTAAAAAACTGCTGGCGATGTCTCATTTCCTTTGTAAACTTTTTCCCACGGGATGAGCGTGGCACATTTTGATTAAAGCCAAAATTGTGACCAGGACAATGCCTGGAAAGTTTAAAATAGGCTAACAATTTCAAAGCAGGCCTGCAACTCTGAAATAAAGAGCAGAAAACATGTGTCATGCTCATCTCATGGGAAAATGAGTTACGAAGGAAATGAGACGTCGTAGAACAAAATCTGTCTATCAATTCTATCTGAATCATGCACAGAGTATAAAAACTCAAAGCTTGGTTTTTACACAGAGTGTAAAAACTCAAAACTGGGTTCTTACACTCTGCGCATGATGCCGAAAGAATTGCTAGATAGATTTTCTTCTACGACGTCTCATTTCCTTCGTAACACTTTTTCCTATGGGATGAGCGTGGCACATTTTGATTGAAGTCAAAATTGTGACCAGGACAATGCCTGGAAAGTTCAAAATAGGCTAACAATTTCAAAGCAGGCCTGCAATTCTGAAGTAAAGAGCAAAAAAAATGTGCCGTGCTCATCCCATGGGAAAATGAGTTACGAAGGAAATGAGATGTCGTAGAACAAAATCTGTCTATCAATTCTTTCTGAATCAGCCGCAAAGTGTAAAAACTCAAAGCTAGGTTTTTACACAGAGTGTAAAAACTCAAAACTGGGTCCTTACACTCTGCGCATGATTCAGAAAGAATTGCTAGATAGATTTTGTTCTACGACGTCTCATTTCCTGCGTAACACTTTTCATTATGGGATGAGCGCGGCAAATTTTGATTAAAGTCAAAATTGTGACCAGGACAATACCTGGAAAATTGAAAATAGGCTATCAATTTGAAAACAGGCCTGCAACACAGAAAGAAAGGGCAAAGAAAAATTAAGCGAACGTGCAACGCGAATAAGGTTATAAACCGAGTAAGGGAAATTCCTGGGTGTTTTTCCATCACGGCAATTACCCATATAACTTATTTTTTTCTTTTAAATAAAGGGATCACATTAAACTTACGTCTTGCAATGTATGCTGTATTATTCTGGTTTATTCTGTATTCCCTACCAGGACGAACGACAGTAACCGACAGTCGTTTGTCTTAAATTCCGACAGTTCCCGGCGGTCCAACCGTCGGAATTCATCACTCAACCGTCGGAATTTAAGACAAACGACGTTGGTTACTGTCGTTCGTCCTGGTAGGGTTACGCTGGATTATTCGATATCACCTCCTTGTACTTCACACTCACATATTGTTTACGTTCCTTAATCGACATAACCTTAAAATGATTGATGACATTTCTCGTAATATATGATACGTATATGTTGCGGATTTGTTACAAGAAATGACTTGTGACATTTATGTCACACATTATACATATTTGCTACGTAGCCTATACTACGAGATTGTAATATCACCAATGTTCTATAATTGTTACAGCAATGTTCTATAATTGTTACGGATTTGTTACAAGAAATGACTTGTGACATTTATGTCACACATTATACATATTTGCTACGTAGCGTATACTACGAGATTATAATATCACCAATGTTCTATAATTGTTACAGCAATGTTCTAAAATTGTTACGGATTTGTTACAAGAAATGTCTTATAACATTTATGTCACAGTGTCACATATTTGCTACGTAGCCTATACTACGAGATGATAATATCACCAATGTTCTATAATTGTTACAGCATCGACTCGTAACAGTTTGACAAGTTTACAGTACATGTAAATATCTCGTATAAGAGTGACGAGATCTTGACGTATCAATGTTACGTATTTGTGATGTCTATAGTTTTTCGTAATTCCTACATCTTTCATTGACATCCTTACTACATATCGTCAGGACATATTATATACATCTCGTTTACGTGCGTTATGAAAAAGTTACGAATTTGTGATGAACATTATATGACGTAGTTATTACATTTCAATTATACGTAAATGTTTCGTAAATCATCCAAGTGTGTTTGCTGGGTTGGTATCTATAGATTTATATTCCAAAAGATTATGTGCGTGAATAATCCTTGAGTACTCGATCGTATTCTAGTGCGACTCCTCTTCATCCGCAGCGAGCTTTCTACAAACTTTAAACGCGTTTATCTCAGAACTCAATTTTTCAAGTCGGCCGAACTCATAACTCGAACAAATTTCAACAGATTCATTTGGAATTTTAACTGCCCGGGAAAAAAATCATATATGATCATATGTAATCATACATGATCATATATGAATCTTATATGATTATATATGCGTTAATATGAAATCATGAATTATCGTATATGCCCATGCATGATCATATATCTCGGGAAAAAATGGTCTTATATAATCATATATAATTATATATGCCTTAACATGACATCATGAATGATCATATATAATCATATATAATCATATATGTAATCGTAATTATTCACAAAATAACCATCATATATATTTTGTTGGATATTATATTTATTTACCAGCATATATTGTACTTCTACGTATAATTATAATAATAATATTTTACACTTGTATTATATTATAAACGAAGTATTTGTACATTTACATCGTCTGTATATATATCCGCGCTTGTGTGTAATATGTATATACAAATATACAAACAAAAGTCGACGTACGCCACATACTCAGAAAACCTTTCCAAGAGTATTTGGTCGCTCGCAGACATAATCGCCAACTTTTATAAGTTGAAGAATCGATTTGATTTCATCTAATTTTATTTTCAGACCTGTCTATATAATATATGCAATAGTATATGGGTATATATAATCATATATGATTACATATGGTCATACCAGGTGTGTAAGTATGAAACTGGAATTTCGAAAGTATGAAACCCATTTCCCCACCTTTTGTATCTTTCCCATGGCTTTTAACCGAAGGGAGATGGCTTCTCGGGTCACCTTTAACTGATCCGCCAGTTGTTGTTGTGTTTGAGCGTCGTCTTCGTCCAACAAGGCTTGCAGGTCAGCGTCTTCAAACTTTTTCGGTGGTCTTCCACGTTCTTCGTTCCTCACGTCAAAATCGCCACTTTTGAACCGTTTAAACCACTCGAAACACTGTGTTTTATCGAGAGCATGCTCACCAAACGCCTCCAGAAGCATTCGATGCGATTCGGCTGCGGTTTTCTTCAGATGAAAACAGAAAAGTAGGGCTGTCCGCAAATCGTAATTTGTTGGCACAAAACTCGACATGTTTATCTCTAATAAACTAATGCCACTGAATGAAACTCGTGTTATTGTGAGTTGGAAATTTTTGTCGGATATCAATACAATAACAAGACACCGCTGACGTGATGTGTCGGTAACTGCATCGACATCTAGCGCCACCTATGGGCAAATTCCGGTTTCATACTTACACACCTGGTATATGGCTATATATTACTATATATGATTATATAGAGACAAATTTCGTTCAGGATCATGTATGACAAGTCATACATGATGATATATGATCATAAATGATTATATACGATCATATATGATCATATATGATTATACATGATCATATAGAAACAAATTTCGTTCAGGATCATGCATGACCAAGTCATATATGATTATATATGATCATATATGATTTTTTTTCCCGGGTGTGCATTCACCATAACGTTCTCTAAAGCAGTACGTAGGATTTTTTCATTATATTGCATAGTTCCTTTTTTATAAACAATTTCCTGACGATTTTCTTATGCCATTTTATACTTTTTGATTTAGATATGCGCCGTTTTTATAAAAAACAACATATAAACAAAATACTACGTACTTCTATAGCTATTCTTATATATAATCGAAAAAACTTCAGTGCTTCATTGTAACTCAAAAATTATACGAGGTGTCGGTTCAGCCGTCGGCCTTCCAGAAATAAGGGCGTCATCGGAAAAATGCTGCACAGTCGCCATTTTGACATATATCACGATGCAAAAATAATTTTGCATTACCAATTAAATGTATGATAACACACCTTTTTTGTAAATCCGATTTATTTTATCGTTTCGCTGAAAAAAAAGTCACGAAATATGTCCTTTTTTATCTGTACAGTGGCCCAACCCCTTAAGCTTTGAGAAATGTCAATTGAAATGACGTTGTTGAATAATTGGCGGTGGTCGGGGGGAACTGGAATCGATACTAATTTTTTGTTTGTTGCTGTGATTTCAGGAGTGGCACAGAGTGCCCAGTGGCTGACGTCAGAATGCGCATGTCGCTGCTGCTTAGATTGTTGTTAGCGGCAGTGGGTGTGCTGCTGGCAGAGGCGAGAACTAATAGCATCGTCGACAGCTTGAACGACAACGAATTGGGAATGAAGGAGCGCAAAGAGGCGATCGCCGGTGTCGAGACGAGTCTATTGTCGATGCTCGGTTTCACGAGGAGACCAAGACCCCAGGGAAACGCGTACATTCCCGAATCCCTGAGGAAGCTTTATCATCGTCAGCGAAAAATCGGCATTGCCGATATTGCCAAACCGGGAATTCACGCGAGAACGGCAAACACCGTCCGCTCATTTTCTCATGTCGGTGAGTAGCCTTTTTTTAAATATAATTTTCCTTTCCTTTTTCCTTAGGTGATTCCTGAGATAAAAAATTGATTTTTTAATCTGGCAATCAGGCTTTTTCCTCATTCCATCAATTCTAATTTCTTCAATCTACCCTTCACCGATCTTCTTATGCCTGCTTTCACCTGGCAACCCTAGCAAGTCCTGCAACCGTTCCTTTAAGAGGACATTAACCGTGAAGGAACAAAAAAAGGAACCACAGTTCTTCTACGCATTTTTTTAACCGTCCCGAGGACGTCCTTGAGGAACTTATTCGGTCTGTTTCTTCATGGTTCCTTCACCAATTTCTTCAGTTCCTCATATAGTTCCGTCTGAAATATAGCGGGATGGTTCCATACCGTTCCTCATGGTTCCTCGTGGTTCCTCAGATCTTTATGATTCCAGCTGTTTCTTCACGGTTTCTTTGCGGGTTTCCGCGGTTCACTATGGTTCCTTACAATATTGCGGTTTCGAGTAATTAAATTTGTACAACTAAAATGGGTTTGGGTTAATTTCTGTGCTTTTGAAACTGGGTACCTTTCGTGGTTCCTCCAGTTCCTACTGTCCCTTCCTAACTGGACCTAATTGAAGTTCCTTTATGGGTCCTCGGGATGGTTGCAAGAATTGCTAGGGAATGTGAAGTGGATGCAAAAATGCGCCAAATTTTGGTTTTTAATTGTTTTGTCTCCTCATAGAGGAAGCTTTGGTATCGTGAAATCTTTTTCTTTGGAGATTTCTATGCCAGTGTGTTGAAAATATTCCAAAACAATGAGAAATCGTGTTTAGAAAAAACGTTCGGGGAATTAAAAATCGCTCAAGGGTTTCTATGGCAAACATCGTTGAAATTAACTTTTGTAGAGATCTCTCAAGGGGTTTAGTTCCAAAAAAATATTGGAGGTTAATTAATTTACGCACGCTTCAATTTTCATAATTTTGTAGCTGTTAAGAGCAATTTTTTTCATAAATGTTAACATCACTTTTTTGCATCATTTTTCGATAATTTTTAAATTTTATAATTTCTCAATCCTCCAAGCAATTCAGCGGTGACGTTCCGTATTTTTGTAAAAAAAAGTATCAACTTAATAGTTTCAAATTCACGAAAATGCGAGTTTTTTTTCAAATTTTTTATGTAATCTCAATTCCCCAGGTGATTCTTTCATGCTGAAATATTTTGAACGTACTATCGTGGAATTTATAATTTTCACAAATTTGTGATGATTCCAAAATTTTATAAAATCTCAATCCCTCAATGATTCTCTCCAAACTTGATACCATTTATGCATCTTGCATTTCTTATTTTTCTAACAACTGTCAGCACGATATTCCCAAATTTACGAGAGTTAGAACATCTTTAACCATTTTCTTTAACATTAAAGTTTCATAAAATTTCAACCACCGAAGTTTTTCGGGATTTTTTCTCTTGCGGCAGAAAAGCCTTCTCATATCCCAAGGAAGCAAAATGCCTATCCATAATTTTATCAATCGTCGCCTCACCTGTGATTGGTGTGAGTGAGATAAAAATAAGAGCGAGAGCTCATGCCCAGCTTGTCGACGATAATCGAGCCTCAAGGTGACAAAGTTGTTCATTGAATGCATCGGTGCATGACTAGTCAGAAAAAATTCACTGTCTCTACTCGATCACAGGTCTCTTGGTGGTATTCTCTGCGATTTTTTGCTCCGATCACACGCGATGACACAGCGTCGCCGAAATAAAGAAATCAATTTTAAAAATATAAACTTTGGACGGAAGAAAAAAGAAAAAGAAAAAACTCGTACTATGAGAAAGCAAAAAAGAGCTCGTTAAAATAATTCACCCCGTAGCTCATTCAATATCCCATCCTTGTTAACAAGCTTCTCTAGTGGGACTTATACCGAGAGATCTGCAGATGGAACACCTTTTTTCCCCTCCAAATTCAAAAGATCACAGTCACCCGATTTTCGATGCGTATCTCATCCGGATGCGACTAATCCACACATACAAAACTTCAGGTTTTTTCTCGTCGGCTTTGGGCCAAACGAAAAAATTTACGATGATTCACCGATCTCCCAGGATCAGGTGGCCTGGTTGTTTTTTTTTAACCCATCAACGTCGCCGCTTTTTTCTTCCTCGTTTTTTATTTATCCTCATTCTCCCTCTCAATAGCCAGAAAAATCATTTTTACTTCAGGATGATTTTCCACGAATTACCACAGTTTAATTTATCAATAACATTTTTATTCTTCCACTCGTTGAATGTAAATAGGGGAAAACGCGTGTCTTTTTCATCACGTGAACCTGACTATTTTTTATTTGGCCGAAACTTCGCTTATTACATCGCCTGATCCCAAAAATAACTCTAAAAGCCACCACTTTTTGGAGCCACCGTGGCGGAATACAAGACCATTGAATATTTTTGACTTTTGAAAATATTTAAATTTCAATCGACGATATATTTGTAGCGGTTAATCGTATCGAAAAAAATATGACCGTTTTTTTTCGTTTTGAGTCCATCTCTAAATAAAACAAGTACGCCTCGCGTACTTGTTGAGGGGCTTCGCCCCCCAAACCCCCCCGCGCTTCGCGCTCCGTATTCTTGATCATTGTCTTGATTTATCCCGTTGTGATCGAATATATTTTGAATGTTGGTTAACAGGTCCCTTGGGGACGTTTTAATAGGCACTCACACCGTAATTCAAACTCTTTGATTCATTGTGAACATCGATTAATTATTCTGATAAATTATATTAATCGTTATTAATGACAGATTTGAATATAATTAAAATATTATTCGATATAAAAGTACAGTGTAGGCTCCCACAACTGAATCTCCCATGATTTGACCGCGCTTAGCAACACGCTTCCATAACTTGACGACCCCGATCACGCTTTCTCCCCACTCCAAACTTACACAGGGCAAGATAACCTCAACTGTCAAATTTTGCTTGTCCATTACGTACGAAAATGAAGTTTTACTATTAGTCGTTTTCTTGAAGAAACGGGAATTTTTATTTTCCAGAGAGAACAAAATTTCTATTTTTAGTAGAATATTCGTATGTATACACTATACATATATATGAGTCATTCCATGTCAATTCAACGACGTTTTGTCGGTGACCCCCTTTGATTTTTTATTATTGTTTAGTATGTTATTACACATGCAAAAAGAAGTGTCCATGTACATTTTTAGCTCTCTATCTTAAACTATACTGAAGTTATTGATTTTTGGAAACATATTCTTAAAATAATCATAACTTCCTCAATAATCACGATATTCTAATTTGCTAGGAGAGGTCTTTTTTTTTGTTTTTCAATGTACTCTTTGAAAAAAATATCAAAAATTGAGAAATTTTTTTTTGTCTTTATGGCTGTTCTAAGCTAAAAAAATTGGATTTCTTTTGAATGGGACGCCTTAAAATTTTTTCAAGAAAAATTGTAAAATTCTACGTAAAAAAAGGAAATTTTTGAGATTTTACCGAAGATGGGATTCAAATAACTTTTCATGTTAAAAAAAATTTTGTTCGACTTTTTTCTCGTATTTTTGATCTTTTTTCCTCCCATGACTAAAATAGTTGATTTCAATTATGTTAAAATAAATAATTTTACTTCTCACATATTTCCTTTGTAAATTATAATAATTAACAATTGGAATTACAATTCAAGTACGTTTTGCACTTGATTCAATTTCTTTACATAAAAATTGCAATTCTTAATGTTAATTTTTTTATATTTTTTATTTTTATTTTTTCCAGAAGCCCGGGGTCCTTCCCCTTTAGCCAACCCCCTCTCACCTACCGCAATCTTCCACTTCCAATATTCCCCACTTCCTCCTCCCTTCCAATATTCTCCACCTCTTCCTTCCCCCCCCCCCCTCCCACGAGTCGGTCCTGAGTTCGTCTTCCGATGCCGGAGCTACGTCGCGCCTCGTCGAGAAATTGTAAACATGGACTACAGCTATATACATGTGACTCACACCTGTGCAAGACTTGTGTATGCCACATATATATATCTGGAGCTTGTCACGCCCATATTTTTATTTCTCGACGAGACTACGGCACAGGGAATCGAACCCAGGACCTCCCGATGCTCTGATTTAGAGGCAAGCACGATAGCTACGACTCCAGAGTACCGGTTATTCTTAATGTTAATATAATTTACGAAGGAACTATTGTAGTCATAGAAGAAAAAAAGATCAACATTACGAAGAAAAAAAATCGATTTTTTTTAAAATAAGAAGTTATTTGAATCCCATTTTCAGTAAAATCTTAAAAATTTTGTTTGTTAATGTAGAATTTTATATATTTTTTTTAATCGAAGAGGTCCCATAGAAAGAAAATCCAATTTTTAGGCACTCACTCTATATGTAATTAGGCACTCACTCTATATGTAAGGAGTGACTATTAGTATTGCCTTCCAAAAACCTATCTCTTATAAAAAATAACCATACAAACTTTATACCAACATATGTTGGCATATTTTACAAAAACAAAACATTTTGGATTTTCCGCCACCTGAGCCGTCCGTCTGCACTCATAACTCAACAATGCATGAACGGATCTGGTTCAAATTCATAGCACAGTTTTGTTTTACTATAATCTCAAAACCTTTTTTGACTCAATCCATTCAGAGAATGTGGAATATAAAATTTCCCAAAAAAACAGCCATTTTTGAGCCAAAAAGCCATTTTTGTGTCCGTCCAGAGTCAGATCTCCGCAACCTGTGAACCAATGTTTTTGTAGCTTATAGACTTTCTTTATAGGATCATAAAGAAGTGTCCTGTAGAGTTTGAGGCTTGACAATTCTTTGAACGATTTTGTTTTAACGAAAATAACTTTTTTTTTCAGTTTTTCAGTCATTGCACGAAGATGCGTGAATTAATTTTTTTAATTTTCACCGTGTACTTTCATTTTAATACATTTCAACTATTTCAAGAGTTTAAAATGATTTAAGCAATTTTAACATCGAATTTTTAATATTTTTGTTTTATTCATTTGTAACTTTTTAACGTTTTCGCCAAACGTTAAAAAGTTTGGCGGAAAAAAACACTGATTGGACAAAAAGCTTAGACATTTCTTACTATTCGATAAAATGTTATATTTCTTTAAAATATAATGATTGATAATTAGTACACTTCTATGTATTTAATTTTTTTTTCAAATATTATTATTACTTTTATGCAGAGAAAAAAATTATATGAAACATAACCCTATGTTCCTAAAATACACAATTTTCTTTATAAAAAAAAAACCATCCCCACACAATACACCGCACTACACTCGATCGAATTGCACAAATTGTCACTTTAAAAAATCATATGTCATATTTTTCAACATTATAATTTAAGTAAACAATAAAACGGCCCCCTACCAGGACGAACGACAGTAACCAACGTCGTTTGTCTTAAATTCCGACGGTTGAGTGATGAATTCCGACGGTTGGACCGCCGGGAACTGTCGGAATTTAAGACAAACGACTGTCGGTTACTGTCGTTCGTCCTGGTAGGGCCGTGATTACGATGACAGATAAAAATCATCAATAAACGAAAGCAAATGTTGGCTGCATTATCTTGAATGCTCAAGCCCGAGACTCAATGACAAGAATAAGAAATAAGGAATAAGAATCAGCCAATCGCCGCGCACTTTACAGAAGCTACGCCAATCGGATGGCTGATTTTATTCCTTATTTCTTATTTTTCATTGTTTCTCCGGCTTTATTTACACGCTTACAGCACGTATAGGGGGAATTCTGAAACGGGCGGACTGCGCTTGAGCGCTGCATCATCTGGCGCACCCATTGGTCAAAATGAATTTCGGGCGTGGCATTGTGACGCGCGAAATTCAATTTGATCAATAAGTACGCCGGATTATGCAGCGCTCAAGCGCAGTGCGCCAGCGACAAAATTCACCCCACGGTCGTACATACAGGTCTGGAAACTCGGCCGAATTTCGAGGGTGGGGGCACCTTCCTTTTCGAAGCACGAGAATAGATCGTAATTTCGTCACTACTCGTCTTTGCGATCTATGCGCTTTCTGGGTATTCTCAAGCTTAACCTCAAAATCCCCGTGTCAGATATTATGCTCTCATACGGTGTGTTTTGCTGGTTTTGCTGCAGTTGTGATTCAAATTATATTTAATAAAATGAAAAGATTTTTTTTTATTTGGCAAAAATGTCAAGACGGTGCGCTGTTCCTTATTGCAATACCGGCCGCAAAGCTGATAATGCGAAGGTGTCGGTTTTCCGGGTGCCAAATGATAATGTTTAGCGCTCGATATTCGACATGTTGTTGAATTAACTGGAAATTAACTTTTTGAAAATAAGCATTTGCGTTTTAGTGCGGGTTATAATAGTCTACAATAATATTAAAAAGCCAGAGAGAGTTTAGATCGCAGCGATCACAGTGACAAATTTATAAACTACACATCTGGCATCAATAAGCAACGTACCCCCACCACGGGAGTTTCCAGACCTGTATGTACGACCGTGATTCACCCATACATCGGCATATAAAATGCTACCGGATATGACGCTCACAGCACTCAAAACGTTCAAGACGAATGCAGCCTATGCTATCTCACTGCCACGCGCCGCGCCACACACATTATCAAATCTACTCAATTCTCGCTATTACAATTGTCGATAAAAATATGGAAAAAAATGTTAATGTCTTTTTGGCTGTTTTAAGCTAGAAAATTGGATTTTCTTTCTATGGGACCTCTTCGATTAAAAAAATTATATAAAAATCTACGTAAACAAACAAAATTTTTGAGATTTTACTGAAAATGGGATTCAAATAACTTACCAATCAAAACATTTAAATGATATGATTGTTACTTTCAGATCATATTGATTATATTCAAATTTGTCTTTTTAATTATGATTAATAGAAGTTATACGACTACTCGATGTTCACAATAAATCAAAGAGTTTAAATAACGGTGTGAGTCTCTATTAAAACGTCCCTAAGGGACATGTTAACCAACATTCAAAATATATCACAAAAACAAAATGTATGATCTTTACATTCTAAAGTTGTGAGTGCCTACTAATATAATCCTTGAAATTCGATCACTAACTTATTAATAGAATTTATACGACTACTCGATGTTCACAATGAATCAAAGAGTTTAAATAACGGTGTGAGTGCCTACTAATATAATTCTTGAAATTCGGTCTTTAACTTTATGACTGAAAAATGTGAAAAATGTGACTCAATATTATCAAAAACAATGTTCAATAACATAAAAACAATATAGTATTTACATACCGAATAAATGAAGATAATGGTCAAGAATACGGAGCGCAAAGCCCCCCAACAAAACGTTAAGGGGGGTTTGGGGGGTGGAGCCTCCCAACAAAACGTTAGCGCTCCGCGCGGAGCGCGGGTGGGTTTGGGGGGCGGAGCCCCTGAACAAGTACGCGAAGCGTACTTGTTTAGCTTAAAACAGCCAAAAAAACATTAACATTTTTTTTCCATATTTTTGTCAACAATTGTAATAGCGAGAATTGAGTAGATTTGATCATGTGTGTGGCGCGGCGCGTGGCAGTGAGATGGCATAGGATGCATTCGTCTTGAACGTTTTGAGTGCTGTGAGCGTCATATCCAGTAGCATTTTATAGGGACCGTGCAAGTTGACTTTGGTACCGCCTGGTGACAAAATTTTGAAACTTTGTGATGCACGCCGATACATTTATGTATGGGAACGATAACAAAATTATTTTAATTTAAATAAATAAAAATTACTGACGCAATGTCATCATCGAGAGTGATATGTTGTATTGAAGGATGTTTTAATAATCCACGCCGAAATCGTATAAATGATTGAGCTACCACTGAGCAGGTTGTGGTCGCGTGCTTATTTTCGTCCTGCGTTTCAATTGCGTCTATAACGTGCCCAGATTCAAATAATTTTTTTCCCTTGATATCATTTTGACCACGTATGTAGTCGTTTTTTACGGGACAAAATCCAAATTTTATAATTTTTCTCATTTTTCCACATTTTCCCTATGTATTTATTGTACTGATTGCATCACAAAGTTACATTTTTTTGACGATAGGGTGCTCCACTATCGGCAAAAGTGTTGCCTCTACAGTTCTGCACGGTCCCCATATGCCGATGTATGGGTGAATTCTGACACGGGCGCACTGCGCTTGGACGCTGCATAATCTGGCGTACCCATTGATCGAATTGAATTTCGCGCGCTACAATGCCACGCCCGAAATTCATTTTGACTAATGGGTACGCCAGATTATGCAGCGCTCACGGTCGTACATACAGGTCTGGAAACTCGAGCCAAATTCAGTGGTGGGGGTATGAACGGTTTACAGGGTCGAATTTACTTCCCAGCACAGCCGCAACTTGTTGCCATCAGTCAGTTCGCGTTTGAGCTTAACCTACTCACCCGGAACGAAACCATGTGTGAGACAGAGACAGACAGATACCCTCCGTCCCTCCCCCAAGCGCATTACTAACCCGCAGCGATTCTAGCGGCACCGGCGGGAATTAAAAGCGACCCCGTAAAACGTTCATACCCCCACCACTGGAGTTACCAGACCTGTATGTAGGACCGTGGCAGTGCTCAAGCGCAGTCCGCCCGTTTCAGAATTAGGGTCCGTATTCGGCAAACTCGGCGTAGATGTGCGCCAATGTTCTTGGATCTTTTGCCCGCGCAAAATCAAATTTCATTTTTACTTTACCATTTAAAATAACCATTTTTTTTTGGTACTGACGTACGCTACACTTTTTCATTTTTAATTCATTTGTTTTTCCAAATAATATTTATTGGACACGAGCACGGATACAACGCATATGCGAGGTTGCAATAAAGTAAGGTTATGTTGGCCCGGCTATACACATGATACTGACAGTCGGTAAATATGGACAACTAATATATCTACGCTTATATTTGTGCAATAATAAAAATATATTCATGTTGCCAATAATTTGACAATGCGTAAATTGTCGATTAAGAAGAGAAACGAGTGAATTGATAACAAAGTCATTAATGTATGTTGTCTAATTATTAAAAGTCAATTTGAGAATTAAATCTTCCCGCTTCTGTGGAACCAGTAGCAGTGCTGCCCTCAACTATGCAAGGGTCCCAGTAAAGACCCTAATTCCCACTATACGTGCTGTCAGCGTGTAAAATATACCGTAGATGAATAAATGATACCGTACAAATGTAGGTTGTATAAATGATACCGTAGATGAAAAACATCGAGTATATCCATTGAATGTCAGGGATTATGATGATACATTGAAAAACAGGGGACAACGAACATTCGAATTAGATACATCAAGATAAACACGGCCTTGTTCACTTTTATTTGGAGGTTAAAGCTGAGGACCATATGATACACCACCGAAGTCAGTCAGTTACTCGGAACGAAATAATTCTCAAAACGAAATTAATTTAATATTATATGCTCTCTGAAAATCATCTATATACTTTTCACTAATATTTTGCTAAATATTACTACCTACTGTTCCCTTTCTGCGAAATTTAAATGAGATCATGTCTATTGACTACCACGTAGCGCTCATACATCCTTAAACAATTTTATCATCGAATTTTTAATATTTTTGTTTGATTCATTTGTAACTTTTTAAAGTTTTCGCCAAACATTAAAAAGTTTGGCGAAAAAAAACACTGATTGGACAAAAATCTTAGACATTTCTTACTATTCGATAAAATGTTATTTTTCTTTGAAATATAATGATTGACAATTAGTACACTTCTATGTATTTATTTTTTTTTTTTCAAATATTATTATTACTTTTATGCAAAGAAAACAATTACATGAAACATAACCTTATGTTCCTGAAATACACAATTTTCTTAATGAAAAAAAAAACATCCCCACACAATACACCACACTACACTCGATCAAATTGCACAAATTGTCACTTTAAAAAATCATATGTCATATTTTTCAACATTATAATTTAAATAAACAATAAAACGGCCGTGATTACGATGACAGATAAAAATCATCAATAAACGAAAGCAAATGTTGGCTCTATTATCTTAAACGCTTAAGCCACGGTCGTACATACAGGTCTGGAAACTCGCGATTTTCAGTGGTGGGGGAAGGGCCCGTTACGTGCAGCATTCCTAGTTTGAATTACCATCACACGTGGCCGCGGCGCTGTATTTATCCCCCGGTTAACATAACCTTCAAATCGAAAGTGAGATACGCGTTGTCGAATATCAATTACATTTTTAGATCGATAGGAGCGACTTATTGTCATAAACGTTTTTTTTTGCATAAACATTTTAAAAAATGTCTAGAAGTGTATTGAACGAGCAGCAGGATCGTGTTGTCGAAACATACACTGTTTTAAGTTCCAAACGGGATTGAGCATAGGTGTGACGGAGACGGACAGATACGAATTATTGTCGCGATTTGTGCTGTCCTTGTTCATTATCCCCGCCGCGCTCTACCCCGTCTGCCGTCGCACCGCGTCTCACCGCCGCGGGGGATAAGGTTAGCGCCTCTAGCGGCCACTAACAGTTTCAAAAATGAGGCACATAACGGAGTCACCTAATTTGACGGAGTTTCCAGACCTGTATGTACGACCGTGGCTTAAGCCCGAGACACAATGACAAGAATAAGGAATAGGGAATAAGAATCAGCCAATCAGGGGAGTGACACTCCGGGCCAAACGGGGCTTCTTATTTGGCCACATCCAGAAAAGTATAAAGCCTGGTTTAGCCAGCGGCCGTATCTTAACTTAGCCGTAACTTAAGAAAGTTGAAAGTATATATTGCTCTTGTAGCGTTTATGCACGGTTACGGTTACGGCTAATTGCTGCATAAACGCCACAAGGGCAATATATACTTTTAACTTCTTAAGTTACGGCTAAGTTAAGTTACGGCCGCTGGATAAACCAGGCTTAAGCCAAGCTGCAACCTTAGAAAAAAAAAATATAATCTCGGTGGTGATGGTGGTAGCACTACACTACAGTAGCGGTATCTGTCGGGCGGCGGGTGAATTTCCTTTGACAAGATGTGGAAGGTCTGTCTTACCGACAAATTTCGAAAAGGGTTTTCCCGTAAATGTTGAAGAATATTTAAAAAAACAAAGTGATGGCTTGATGGAATAAGAAAACAATAATGGGGCCACCTGTACACATTAATTACGCAGGCCCCACTCTTCTTTTTTTATTCCATCAAGTAATTTCCGAGAAAAATGTGTTAAAAAAGTTTTGAGGTTATGTTCGAAGTTTTGAGTTTATGAGACTCCGCAATAAGTGTTTGCGTCTTGTTGTATATTAAATGGCAGGTTGAATATTAACAGATTATCTTATCAAATATTCTCCAATATGTTTGGTTCTTAATCACCAGATCAATACACATTTAAAAATTACGATGAGCAGGGAATTTTGTACATACATTGCCATCCGAAAATTTGGAATTCTCGCCCTGATTCCGCACCACACATAAAGTTTCACTGCTCTTTTAAAAATGAAAATATACGAAATCAACAAGTGGCATTTCAAAGGGGACATATTCAGCTTCATTTCGCTTCTTCCAAAAAAAATTTCCCATGTTTTTTACCCCTGTACGCCCTTTGAAACATGATCATTTTTCGGCTTTTTTTCTGGATTCAATGAAATTTTTGAATGCATTTTTTACCCTCTTAGACCTACACTAAAACCCAGTAGTTTCAGAGTTACGTTCCATTATATAAATATCGAAAATCTGAATATTTTTGCGAAAACAAATTGTACAAAACATTAAAAAAAATTAAATTAAATTAAATTTTCATGCGAAAACAGTCGAAAAAAATGTTCATGGGTTGTGCACCAAAATTTCAACGTCAAAAAGAAGGCAAAAAACGACCATGTTTGAAAGGACATACCGGGTTTTAAAAAAATCAAAAAGATTATTTGGTAAAAGCGAAATGAAGCTGAGTAGGTTTCCCCTTTGAGACGGGGCTTGTTCAATTAAAATATATTCATTTTTAAAAGAGCAGTCAATTTTTTTGCCTAAAATAGCGTATATAGTTGTTATAAAATATTAAACTGGAGAACAGTTTTACTCGGAATAAGAATTAATGAAATTCATTGACTATTTCAGTGAAATGTTTAAGTGGTATTTATTATTCCTCATAATTGCTCACTGCGCAAAGTGTTATAGAATTAGATTTTCAATTTGTATTCCCATACAAAAAGTAAATACAGAATGTACACAAATGTTTATTGTGTAGCTGCGATCTTATTCCATCGATCATGTTATATAATATGTTATTTCAAAATTATGAAATTAATGATTCCGTATTTAAAAAAACGGCAATAACTATTAATTATCCTCAGCATAGTAAACTATTAATAACAGCGGGGCAAGAACGAAAAAGAATCGCACTAGGTAGCGCGTATAAAAGATCGATTATTGATAAGATAGTTCTCTACTTTGCCGGCGAAAATTCAGCAATGCTACCACCATTAGCACCGCATACCGCAGTTCGAGTTTCATGCCCTGAGGTTGGTAGCAGTATTATACTTTAACAAATGGGAAGCGTGTCAAATGAAGCCTGGTTTATCTAGCGGCCGTAACTTAACTTAGCCGTAACTTAAGGAGTTAAAAGTATATATTGCCCTTGTAGCGCTTATGCAGCAATTAGCCGTAACCGTAACCGTGCATAAACGCTACAAGGGCAATATATACTTTCAACTTTCTTAAGTTACGGCTAAGTCAAGTTACGGCCGCTGCATAAACCAGGCTTCATTTGACACGCTTCAAAAATAAAAATCACGATACCCAACCCCTCCCCCCTTCCAATTTTAAACAAAAATTATCAAAAATACTAGAATTCATTACGAACATTTAAAAAAAACCGATGGGACCTCTGGTGGTTCGCGAGATATTGATTTTTTAGTATTTCATTTATTTGTTGTTCATCAATTTCTGTCTATCTGTCAATTAATTAGAGCTTTAAATAGCATTAAAAAAAAATAGTAAAAAAGAATCATGTAAATCAATAATACGTTTATACGCTTTGGTAGAATATTTTACGCGTATTTTCAATTTTATACTTGTATAAAACACTCGTTTAATTTTTTTTTCAATTACAATTTCTCGTTCAAGTATTTTATACTCGTATTTGATTCTCGTTTTTTTTCTTGGATATTCATTTTTTTAAATTATGTGGTGTATCTCGCTTTTGACGAAATTCTATCATCTTTTAGCAACAACTTTGCCGTTGTGAAGCAAAATTATGCAGTGATGCTCTAAGTATTTTTTATTTATTGTCCATTCATTGAAAATTTCTTGGACCGTTCGCAATTAGTCATCTCGCGGTAAACAATTTCAATCGACGGTATATTTTTTGAAGCCCATTCGTAGAGGTCTCGGTATTGCGGTATAAGATTTTTGACAAATTTTTTACAAGATCCTTCACGGAGTCGTTTATCACTTTAGAATGTTCGTAAACAGCGATGGCGTCATTGCTATTTTATTTTTTCACACTGTTCGAAGCTCAAATTAATTAACAGATAGACGGAAATTAATGAACAACAAGTAGGGGGACGCTAGAGAGCTAACTGCAGTCAGCATGCGCGCGTTGTCGAGAGTTAATTTTCGTTGGAGCCGATGCCCAGGTAGCAATATGCTATTTAAAAGACATCAAAAGGACAACCATAAAATTTTCGGATAACCTTTTAGTTATCCAAAAAGATGTCCTTTGGATTCCAAATAGAGTCACTAATGTCCGCTTGGCGGTTATCTTTTAGACGACCGAAAGCGGATACCAAATTGTCAGCATATAGTCAACCTTCAGTAGTTGCCGATACGATAACGTAAAGTTATTGAATTGTCATAGCCAAAAGATGACATTTTAGAGGCATGCAATTAACCGAATATTGTAGGCATCAAACGGATGCCTTTAAGATATCCAAGAAAGGTTAACAAAACGGCATCTTAAAGACACCAATAAATGATATCTTAAAGATATTGTTTTCTATACGTTATATGGGACAGGCGAGAGACAATAAAGTGTGCTATCTAAAATACGGATACATAAAATAGTTAAATTCTTAACATATATCTTAGAATTGAACTATTTTATGTAACCGTATTTTGGATAGCACACTTTAAAAATAATATTTATTATTCGTGTATACATTAATAGAGGAAACTCATGTATTTTCATACAAAAATTAAACTACGATCAATTATATGTATACGCACTTCAGTTTGCAAACCTTTCATATAAACAATACATTCTTATATCGGTTAACTTTTTTTAAATAAAGATTCAGTATTACGTTGTGTATCATGACACATATAACATAACGTTATGTTATATAACATACGACAGATGGATGTATCGCATGCACTTGGTTATTGCTGCTCCACGTCCACGAAAAATAATTTTATAAACTATAAAAAAATATATCACCATCATCCTTTGGATAAGTCTATAGTATAAAATAATTGAATAATCATAGAAAGCATTGTATTTTATATGTCCATACCATGTATTCTTGCACTTTATTCGCGAAAATCAATTTTATTGCAAACGTGTTCGACGACGCTATAGATGATCCGTGCATTTTGGCATTTTCGTAACTTCAAACAGTTGTCTAGAGGAGCACTCACGAAAGTTATCAACTGAAGAACTTTTCCACGCACATTTTCGTTGACGATTATTGGATAAATTTTCGATGTCATTAAAAAGACATCTATTGGATTCACCAAAATGATGACATTTCGGCAACGATTTAAGCCTGGTTAATGCAGCGGCCGTAACTTAACTTAGCCGTAACTTAACAAAGTTGAAAGTATATATTGCCCTTGTAGCGTTTATGCACTGTTACGGTTACGGCTAATTGCTGCATAAACGCTACAAGGGCAATATATACTTTCAACTTCTTAAGTTACGGCCGTTGCATAAACCAGGCTTTCACTTGCCATTTTGACAACATTAAAGCCGGGTTTATCCAGCGGCCGTAACTTAACTTAGCCGTAACTTAAGAAAGTTGAAATTATATATTGCCCTTGTAGCGTTTATGCATGGTTACGGTTACGGCTAATTGCTGCATAAACGCCACAAGGGCAATTTATAATTTCAACTTCTTAAGTTACGGCTAAGTTAAGTTACGGCCGCTGGATAAACCAGGCTTAAAAAATCATCTTTTTGATACCTAAAAATAACCTTTATATAGTTGCCGTTTTGATGATACCTTTCGGACGTCTTAAAATAGCCATCTATTCGATAAAGTGACATGATAACGTTTCGACAACTACTGGACTTGTCGTTATGTTAACCCTAAAAAGTCAACCTTCAGATAACCATATAATTGATGTCAGTTAAAAGTCGTAAAATAGTTATCTTTAAGTAATTTCCGTAAGGCAACCAAGAAATGATATCTTTTAGATGCCAAATAGACATGTGTGCTACCTGGGTGAATATTTCGTGTCAGCCGTAATTTTCACACATTCATTGTTTAAAAAATAGGGGTTTTGCGGCTCCGTTTTTTAGCTTGGGATGCTTTTTGGTAAGTATTCTTTCAAATAATGAAGGTCAAATTTCAAAATGTTTGTGAAATGGCAGCGCATTTTGTTATTTAATCTTGCATGTTGAGTGCCTGGTACCGGACACTCGATTTTTCTCCAGTACCGGACGCTATTTTTTTTTTCGTTATTGGAATATTTATGTAAAACATGTTGTTTTTGTTGTGGTGGTATTTCACTATAACAAATCAGTTCAAAATAATGACGAAAAGAAAATGGCCCGAGGAAAATATGAAAAAAGCCTTGATGACAATAATGACTGGATCCAGTGCGGTAATTGTAAGCAATGGGCTCATAAGGCGTTCGCAGATATTCCGGAGTGTTCCGATGAATATATTTGCGACCATTGCAAAATTTAACCATTTTTAATCCATTTTTTCAAATAATATTCATAGTGTCCGGTACTAGGTGCCACTTTTCGGACTCGATCATTTATAACTGATAAATTCAAAAATATATTTTTCTTAGTTTTACACTTTTTTAAAATCTGTACTATCATTAACACACAAAAGTTTGTGAAAAAAATATAAAAAATCGAAGTTCTTATACATATAATAGTTTTATTAATGAATAACCTTAAGTGTCCGGTACTGGAGGTCTTCCCCCTAAATTAAATACTAAAAAAATCAATATCTCGCTAACCACGAGAGGTCCCATCATTTTTTGAAAATGTTGGTAATGAATTCTAGTATCTTTGAGAATTTTTATTTAAAATTTGAAGGGGAAAATTTGAAATTTTTAATTATCGTCAATTATTTTGACTGCTTAAATTTGCGTAACAAAAATTGAACAATTTTTAAATTTAAAGATGCACTCAAAACGAAAAAAAACCCTTTATATACTTTTCGATACGATTAACCGCTACAGATGGGATATCGTCGCACGGAAAAAATGAGTTGGAGTTGTGGCAAATAATTGGTTTGTAAGATACGCTCTTAGTGATTAGTTGGTTGGGGCAACCTTTTTCGTCGTTACTCCAGCTATTTTATTGGTTGCCAAACAGTAATCACCCAACCAATAAAAAGTTGGTTGCTGGAACCACGAAAATGGTTACCCCAACCAACTAATTACTTACAAACCCGTTAGTGGCCCCAACCAACTCGTTTTTTTCGTGCGATTGAATATTAAATATTTTTAAAAGTCGAAAAAATTCGATGGTCTTGTATTTTCGCCATGGCGGCTCCAAAAAATCTAATAAAATTTGAAAGTTGTTTTTGGGATCAGGCGATGAAATCAGCGAAGTTTCGGCCAAATAAAAAATGGTCAGTTTCACATAATGAAAAAGACATGCGTTTCCCCCATACATTATTTTTCCATCAAACAAATGACTAATGCTCGAATGCACTTTGTCCTTTTTTTTTGTCAAATTGCAGAAAGTCCATTGGACCAGAAATTTCAATCGTCGAATCGCTTTCGACTATCGTTCGATGTCAGCGGTATGCCAGTCGGTGAGAAATTGCAAGCAGCAGAGCTGAGCCTGTCCCGTGTATCATTGACGAGCGACGACGAATCGTCCTTTCGGGATAACGATGAGAGGAGAATCAACGGTGGACGGAGAGACGATGAAAGCGTGCGAATTCTCGTGCACGATATCGTGAGACCGGGTGTAAGAGGTCGAAGTAAACCCTTGTTACGGTTAATAGACAGTAAAATATTGAATACTCGTGACAATACGACGATAAGCCTCGACGTACATCCGGCTGTGGTGAGATGGCTCGAAAACCGCAATCACAATCACGGTTTGCTCGTTCAGGTAGCGAGTACGAAGGTGAATGATTATTCGACGAATAAGAGTGAAGGAACGACGAGGAAAAAGAAGGAACACGTTAGACTGCGACGTAGCATCGACGAGAGCAGCGAGAATTGGGAATCGTCGAGTCCGACTCTCTACACTTATACGGACGATGGTAGAAAAAAAATGACAACTGCCTATGATATAATGGAGAGACGGGCGCGTCGTGCGACGATGAGGAAAAATCGACGCAAGGATGGACGCGAGAATTGCCGAAGGCATCCTTTGTACGTTGATTTCGCTGATGTTGGCTGGAACGATTGGATCGTCGCGCCACCCGGTTACGATGCGTTTCATTGTCACGGCGATTGTCCATTTCCACTTGCCGATTATTTGAATTCGACGAATCACGCGATCGTACAGAATCTCGTTTACTCGACTAATCCTAGTTTGGTGCCAAAAGCATGCTGCGTACCGACAGCGCTCAGCTCAATATCGATGCTTTATCTTGACGAGGAGAATAAAGTCGTATTGAAGAATTATCAAGATATGGCGGTACTCGGATGCGGTTGTCGCTGAGTCCAGTGTGTTTCATAATCATTTGCAGAACCAGAAATTCTCGTTCGTTCGGCTCTCTCTGTGTCGGGAACATTGAAAGAACGAAAATCAAAATAATTGCCTGATTACGTTGCCAGAAATTTGAGCAAAGTCGTTGCCCGAGATAAGAATAACATGATAAAGAAGAGAAGCAGAAACGGCTGACCGTGCCAAAAGGCATAACGAGTATCGACAGCAGTCAATTTCATTACCGATGGTTTATCTCGACGAGGAGAACAAAGTCGTAATCAAAAATTATCATGGCGGTACTCGAATGCGGTTGTCCCTGAGTCAACTATTTCTTCATCCGTCAGGTCCAGAAATTCTGGGTCAGAAAATTGCCTGGTTTCGTTGGGAGAAATTCGAGCAAAGTTGATGCCCAGGGAGGAGAAAAATATGATAAGGGAAAGAGGACGAAACGTTTGAAGTATTCTTGTGAAAGCGGAGAAACTTCAAACTTTATCGCGATGGATCTTTGTTTATGCGTCTCGCTTACGAGAATTTTTAGTCCAGAACGACCTCATCACTCGACGAAGTGCGATGGCCATAAGCAAGAAATAGTCCGGACAAAGGTGCGGAGGATCGTTGTGAGGACTGACGAGAAAATGATATTCCTGGAGAGAATTGGGAGAAGAAAGAAGAGGAAATGGGACAACAGTTTCCAATAAATGGAGAAGCAATTATCGCTTTTTTCTTGTCTATCTTGCGAGATTCTTTGTGCTCGTTCTCGTCCACACGACAAATTTGATACTCCTTGGTACTCCAGGGTATAATTTAAACGATAAGTCTCTGTATATATGATGAAGAAGCATCCACAGGTGCTAGAACAATACGCAATACAGGGTAGCCATTTTTTTTTGTAACTTTCTGCTATATAAAAGCGTGTTTAGATGAGAGTAGGATAGAATTCCTCCTTCTTTTGCCTCTTCGACGGGAATTCATTAATATGAATTCCGAATTACAATTAATTCGTTGCGAAATTTTTAAATAATTTCTTTCATCATCAAGTACGTATCCTGTGCAATTTTCGTTCACTATTTCAAGCATTTGATTGAAAAATTTAATTGAAAATTTGATAATAGAAGCGAGCTATTCTATTCTACGAGGGTTTTGCGGTAGGACCTTGCGCTAGTCGTATCACCTGTGTTTGTTCGACTTTTGAAAAGCGTGAAAATCCACAAATGCAATGAGAAATCATATTACCACTTGAGAATCTCATGCTTTATATCTCTTTCTCTTTATTCAGGAAATTTTTCACTCTCCGCGTCCGACGTTTCGAAAGAGAGAAAGACGAGTCGTAAACCCCGCCTTTTTTTTTGTACGAAACACAAGCTCGAGGGTAAATTCGTTCCGAAAGTTTCAAAGAGCTCTAGATCTTTTTTTTTCATTGCGACCCCCCGAGTTGATCTTTTCCAAGGACTTGGTGCAAGGTCAACGGGGAAATTGATAATACTACCAATTATTGTATAACGTTAGAGCACCATAAATATGCACACACATGCATGCATATTATTATTATTAATAATATATGATGTAAATATAATATCAGCGTAAAACCGTACCTGCTTAAGGATTATCTATTTATTTTGTTTCCGTAAATGAAAAAGGAGAACGAGAAATATAATTATGAATATTATTATTGAGACGTCATCCAAGGTGTGTATGTGTGTGTGTGTGTGTGTGTGTGTGTGTGTGTGTGTGTGTGTGTGTGTGTGTGTGTGTGTGTGCGTGCGTGTCTGTGTGTGAAAGCGAGGAATATCACGTGTGTAAATTTGTACAAATACCATTTTTCTCTATTTTTTTTTTCGTCTTTTTCTAATTTCTTTAATGAAAGTATAGCCTATTATATTTTCTCAGCGATGTAAAATGTGTGAATAGGAATGAATCGTGTAAACATTGTAAATAATTGATAAGTGTTTCTGTAAAGTATATATTGAGTATGTATATTTTTAAAATATAGATATTTACCCGTTGAAATTTTTTTTAAATATTGTTTCTCTTGATTTTTACAGTAATTTTATGCTTAAAAAAAATGTTCTCGAACTTCGGCGTAGTACCCGATTGGATATCAATGAGCGAGGAACATTATTGAAGGTCGGGAGCAGTGTTGAGAAAGAAATTATGATGCGTTGAAAGAAAAAAGAAAAGTTGTTTTTTTATTAAGAAGGATTGTCGTTTAAGCTAAAATCTGAAGAAAATCTAAAGATTTCTGACCAAATCTGAAGACTTATGGCGAAAGCTCTACAAATGATATATGAAATCGAAGAAATAGATTAAAAATCGACCAATTGTGAGAATCCTCAAAAAATATGCACCAATCACATAGCGTTTGCAGTTTGCGAACGCACTCATTTGACAAACGGGTTGGTTCCAATCGGTGGTAAAAATTAAATTATTAAACAAATTCTTATTAAAATTGAAGAAATTTTGAAGGATTTTATTCAAAATTTAAAGAAATTTGCAAGAAATATTCGAAAATATATTCGAAGATATTTGATAATTAGGTTTGAAGATTTTTATGTTCGGGATCTGGCAACACTGGTCGGGAGCTGATTTTCTCGCCAAAAAAGCACACCAATGCTTTTCAATCTTTTTGTCGATACTACTGAAAAACTAAAAAAAAATTTCAAGCTCCATCATCGTTGCCCTACCAGGACGAACGACAGTAACCAACGTCGTTTGTCTTAAATTCCGACGGTTGAGTGATGAATTCCGACGGTTGGACCGCCGGGAACTGTCGGAATTTAAGACAAACGACTGTCGGTTACTGTCGTTCGTCCTGGTAGGGTGGTACGTAAGAGCACGTTTTTGAACAATCAAGGAAAACATTGAAAATTCGGAATAGTCGTTAAATCATTCTACCAGATTAACGTAGAACTTGCATGATAATATAACTTGCGAGTTTAGTTTTTTTAATTGTCAAAACCCACTTATTTTTCCCGCCCTTTTCAGGTCCCGTTGACGCGGTGTCTCACTATTGGAGAGTCTGCACGCATGCGCGAACTTGAACGATGGAAAGGAAGCTCTGGACTTAGTGAAAATCGTTTCGTAAATGAGAAGATGAAGAGAGAAAGATTTTCGGAACGAGGATGAGTTGGGCTCTGCTCGAGCAGCTCACGATTTCGAGTGGTCTTTGTTTTAGAGAATGCCCCTTGGGGTTTTTTTCTTTCTGTCGAGCGTTTTACCACACAGGTAGAGAATGCGGTCCTGATCGCGGTAGCCCCGGTTTATATACTTCCCCTGCACCCCATCGAGCGTGCTCAGAGCCTTCTTCTCCTCTCGTCTCCTTTCCCCCTTCCCAACGCGCTTTTTTTTGCTCTTTCTTGGTAAAGTTTAAGCTCTTTTCGTCCTCCCCCCCCCCCTTCGCAGTCGACTCTCTAGCTCTCGTCTTTCTCACGTCCTCTGACTATATGTATATGTCTATATATATATATGGGCTATATGGGTCAAAATTCCAAAAGGCAGCATGCGTTTGGGCCCTGAGTCGACGATTGTTTTGTAACTTTAGGGACACATAGTACAGTATGAGAGTACACGCTGGAATTTTTTTTGGATTTTTAAATCGACCAGTTTCACTGTACCGATGACGTCATTTTTTTGAAATTTCTTGAATGTCATGTTTTTATCAATTTCTCTAAACCCCTGTAATTAAAAAAAAAAATTCCCTACTGACTTGTCTAACCGCCATTCTAACGGTTAGAATTGCTTGCCGTTAGAATTTGTGAAAATTCTACTGTCTTTCTAACCGGATTTCTAACCGCTACGCGTAATTTTACCGAAGTTAGAATAGTGGTTGGAAAGGCGGTTAGAATTTCAAATTCCATCTGCTACCAAAATCCAACCATGCCTAACCCACTTTCTAACCGCTCTTTCTAACTACTACGCATATAATTTACTCAAGTTAGAATAGGGGTTAGAAAAGAGGTTAGAAATTCAAATTGCAACCAGCTGTCAAAACCTAACCCCCTCTTACTGGCTTTCTAACCACCACGCGTAACCACCAGGCGGTTAGAAATTCAAAATAAAATCTGAGCAGTGATTTTACGTTCCTGGAACGGTGGTCGCCAATTAAAGATGCGTGTACCTGTAATTGGCATTTTGATGTGGATATTACAAAGTCGATGGTGCGATACACAGTATCGTAAAATCGTAATTTCATGCATTATTTTTTTTTGTTGCGTAACATTCGCGCAATACAATATTCTTTTTTTTTTACCACAATTTGTTTTATTATCAAATGTAGCGAATATAATACCGAAAATCGAGTCTTCCTATGATCATTTTTCCGCGGTTTCTTCATATACGGTCTACGATTATAAATATTTTTCAGGTTTTTTTTTAAAGTTAAATTAAGATTAATATAATATTAAGATTAAGATATATGACACCACTGTGATGAGCGTTGCTTTTATAATCTCAAGCTGGCAAGATACTACACTGCAGGCGAATAAACATTTTAAGACGAGTCCTGAACGCGCACTGACGCGCACCACGATCGTTCGAGCGCCACGAAAGTAGTTTATTTTGTCGTCCAATAACTTCGCGAATACATTCCACAACGACGCATAAAAGATATTTATTTGTTAATAATATATATCTGTTAACAGAAACGTGCTTTCTTATTAAAGGACATTCGCGATTCGCCATCTTGCCTTCGTTCTTCAGGACTTCAGGGCGCTGTTGGCTTGGCTAGTCTCCCGTGGCGGCGTCCCCGGGAGTCTAGCCTATTTCCATGAATGGGTAGAAAAGGGCTAGACTCCCGGAGACGCCACTACGAGAGACTAGCCAAGACGAGGCAAGATGGCGTATCGCGAATGTCCTTTTATAAGAAAGCATGTTTCTGTTAACAGATATAATATTATTAACAAATAAAGATATTTTATGCGTCGTTGTGGAATGTCTTCGCGAAGTTATTGGACGACAAAATAAACTATTTTCGTGGCGCTCGAACGATCGTGGTCCGCGTCAGTGCGCATTCAGGACTCGTCTTAAAATGTTTATTCGCCTCCCTACCAGGAGGAACGACAGTAACCAACGTCGTTTGTCTTTCATTCCGACAGTAAAATGATCAATTCCGACGGTTGGACCGTCGGGTACCGTCGTTTCACAAGACAAACGACTGTCGGTTACTGTCGTTCGTCCCGGTAGGGCTGTAGTGTACCCAGTGTCTTGCCAGCTTGAGATTATAAAAGCAACGCTCATCACAGTGGTGTCATATATCTTAATCTTAATATTATATTAATGTTAATTCAACTTAAAAAAAAACATGAAAAATATTTATAATCATAGACCGTATATGAAGAAACCGCGGAAAAATGATCATACCAAGACTCAATTTTCGGTATTATATTCGCTAGATTTGATAATAAAACATATTGTGGTAAAAAAAAAGAATATTGTCTTGCGTGAACATTGGTATTGCGTGAACGTTACGCAACAAAAAAAAATATAATACATAAAATTACGATTTTACGATACTGTGTATCGCACCATCGACTCTGTAATATCCACATCAATATGCCAATTACAGGTACATGCATCTTTAATTGGTGACCACCGTTCCAGGTACGTAAATCCACTGCTCAGATTTTATTTCGAATTTCTAACCGTCTGGTGGTTACGCGTGGTCGTTAGAAAGCCGGTAAGGGGGGATTAGGTTTTGACAGCTTGTTGCAATTTGAATTTCTAACCTCTTTTCTAACCCTTATTCTAACTTGAGTAAATTATGCGTAGTAGTTAGAAAGAGCGGTTAGAAAGTGGGTTAGGCATGGTTAGATTTTGGTAGCAGATGGAATTTGAAATTCTACCCGCGTTTCTAACCACCATTCTCACTTGGGAAAAATTACGCGTAGCGGTTAGAAGTCCGGTTAGAAAGACGGTAGAATTTTCACAAATTCAAACTGGTTAGATTTCCGGTTAGATAACCGGTTAGAATGAGTGGTTGGACAAGTTACTAGGGTTGACAAATATTTTTATCGAAAAAGATCTTAGCTTTTCAAAAAAAATATTTCCAAATACGTACCAATTCGTATAAGCATAGCAAAATAGGTTTTTTCCTCAAAAAGGCGTTTTATCAATGAGCCTACACTCCAATCTGTTTTTTCATATTTTTTTCGGATTTCTGAGGTTTTTTTATACGAAAAAACTCTTTTTCCAGAGTGGGATCTCTGCGGCATCAGACCGTTATATATTAAATATAATTTGAGGTGCTGTAAATATCGAGAAAATAGTGCGGATACAATAATGCTTACTGCGCTAGTATTGTATTGTATTATTCCTAGAATTTTTTCATCGAGGTCGCTGTGGGTTTTTAACTTAACTTTTAAGTTATTAGTACTGTAACAGGAGGATTTGACTATGAGAAAAAATAATAATACCCTGAAAGTAATATAATATACACGATTCCGGGGAATGGGAATGTGGGTGCGTAAACAAACTTTAAAAAACATCCTTTATGAAAATATTTATTGACGCATGTTTAATTTTGCGCAAAAAAAAAATATTTAACAATTTCTTGCCGAAAAATTAACCATACGTCAATAGTATTTTCATGAAAGATGAATGGATGTTTTGTAAAGTTCGTTTACACATCCACTCCCCGGAATCGGGTATGTTATATTGCTTTCAGGGTATTATTATTTTTTCTCGTAGTCAAATCCTCCTGTTACAGTACTAATAAATTAAAAGTTAAGTTAAAAACCCATAACGACCTCGATAAAGAATGCTAGGATCAATACAATACAATACAATACTAGCGCAGTAAGCATTATTGTATCCGCACTATTTTCTCGATATTTACAGCACCTCAGATTATTTTTAATATATAACGGTCTGATGCCGCAGAGATCCCACTCTGAAAAGAGAGTTTTTTCGTGTAAAAAAACCTCAGAAATCCGAAAAAAATATGAAAAAACAGATTGGAGTGTAGGTTCATCGATAAAACGTCTTTTGGAGGAAAAAACCTATTTTTCTATGCTTATACGAATTGGTACGTATTTGGAAATATTTTTTTTTTAAAGCTGAGATCTTTTTCGATGAAAATACATGTCGAAATTTTTTTTTTTAATTACAGGGGTCTAGAGAAATTGATTAAAACATGACATTCAAGAAGTTTAAAAAAAATGACGTCATCGGTACAGTGGAACTGGTCGATTTAAAAATTCAAAAAAAATTCCAGAGTGTACTCTCATACTGTACTATGTGTCCCTAAAGTTACAAAACAATTGTCGACTATGAGGCCCAACCGCATGCTGCCTTTCAGAATTTTGACCCACATATATATATATATATATATATATATATATATATATACTAGGGTCCGTGCGGCTCGGGCGCTACGCGCCCTCGCGTCGTCAGTGATGTGAAGCTGTAACGTGACCGTCGTGTGACCGTCACGTGACCGTAACAGAACCGTCACATGACGGATGCAAAAATGACGAAAATGACTGACCGCCCGATATCATATTTACGCATGCGCACACACTGCAAACACCGCCGCCATTCGGAAGAAAATAAAAATCATAATACGACGTTTACAGTGACGCAAAATGACCGTCATTTTGAGTTCGCGTCAGTCACGCGTCACCTGACCGTCACGTGACCGTCACGTGACGTCATTTTCGTTTTACATAATTTTCTACGTGAAAATGACGGTCATTTTTACTTTCGTCATCTGACAAGACAAGCCTGACAGGAGCTTCTATCTAGATGGAAAATGACCGTCACGATTTTTTCGGTCATTTTTTTCGGTCACAACACTTTTAGATTTCATGATAATTGTAAAATTAATTATTTTCATCGTGATTGTTTGAGTAAATTGGGAATTACAATATTAAGAACATTGGAATAAAGGAAGACAGGAATTTTTAATATTTTTTAAATTATAAACGTCGTATTATGATTTTTATTTTCTTCCGAATGGCGGCGGTGTTTGCAGTGTGTGCGCATGCGCAAATAAGATATCGGGCGGTCAGTCATTTTCGTCATTTTTGCATCCGTCATGTGACGGTTCTGTTACGGTCACGTGACGGTCACACGACGGTCACGTTACAGCTTCACATCACTGGACGTTTATAATTTAAAAAATATTAAAAATTCCTGTCTTCCTTTATTCCAATGTTCTTAATATTGTAATTCCCAATTTACTCAAACAATCACGATGAAAATAATTAATTTTACAATTATCATGAAATCTAAAAGTGTTGTGACTGAAAAAAATGACCGAAAAAATCGTGACGGTCATTTTCCATCTAGATAGAAGTCCCTGTCAGGCTTGTCTTGTCAGATGACGAAAGTAAAAATGACCGTCATTTTCACGTAGAAAATTATGTAAAACGAAAATGACGTCACGTGACGGTCAGGTGACGCGTGACTGACGCGAACTCAAAATGACGGTCATTTTGCATCACTGCGCGTCGTAGAGGTTCAATTCTAACCCAAACCTCGACTCCCGCCCACCGCCTTCCCCCACCCCTACGGTCCCCCGCCCCATCCCCGCCGCCCCAACCCTCTGCTCGATTCTCGATTCCAAGGCCAACTTCACCCCGCTCTATTCTCGATTCCATAGCCAACTTCACCCCGCTCGATTCTCGATTCCATGGCCAACTTCGCCCTCGCATCGTAAAGGTTTGGGTTTGGGTTTCGAGGTTTGCGTTCTGGATTCTTGTACACGGTGGCGGCGGCGGCGGCGAAATATTTATATAATATAGAGAGATATTGTTACGTCCTGGATTAGGTTAACCACCATTTTCTTTTGGCTACCATTTTTATTGACTCTGGAAAATATTAACATCTCAAATTTAATAAATAAATCATTTCCATTGGTGCTCAGAAGAGCGAATAAATTATAAATCATCATGTGACGGCTTATCAACGTGCGAAAAAATAGCCGTTGAGGATCCCACGGTAGAATCGTCTGCGAATTTCGCTGACGAATGGGATCTCACGGTGACTGGGGAGATGCTGCACACCTCGAGGAAGTGCAGCGCCCGGCGTAATGATATCTCTTTCTCGCGCATGATTTACCGGAGTGCCCAGCACTGTGTTCTTGACAAAAATTAAGTCAGTTCTTCGTGAGAGCTCGACTTGAATGGTCGATCTCCAATAAAATTTAGAGTTCTTCTCCGGGAGCTCGACCGATTGGTCGAGCTCTAACCAAGAAAGTCCAATCCAATCAAAATTGAAAAACATTTAAGATCCAAAATTATCAAGAACTCGGGATCTCGACCAATATGGTCGCACCCGCAAGGTAAAACCCAAATTTAATCTTGGATCCCGCGAATTAGGAAAGTCGCGTTACGGTCGTGCAAGTATCGCGAAACCTCTGAGCTGTTACGGAACAAGTGAAATCAACCCCTGAGTCCGCAATCAGACAAGTTGCAATACCTCTGACACGCGAAGTAGTTCGCCTCACCAAGTGTTCGAAAACGTAGTGAGTTCGCGATAACCTATAGTGCTAAGCGTATGGCGCAATTAATCGACACGTCACGGCGATCCAATGAATCGGGACTATTAATTTTTCTTTAAACGCATGGGCAAGCTTAAAGGTCTGTGGGCATTTGTGAGAGACCATCGACCAAAGTGTTCGATGGCAGTTTAATAAATTATTATTGTTATCCATTAAATCAAAATTCAAAATTCATCCAAATCAAAATTTCATGAACGTTACCGATCCCGCTCGACGCTCCAATCCCTAACGGGCGCATTCTCGTTTAAACAATCGGAGCGACAGCAAATTATTCTGGCTTATGTTCACGGTAAGTGCCGGGAAATGGCAAGTAAAATAAGGAAAATAATACCGCGACGAAACTATATATATATGTATATATCTGCTTGGTCCCATATATACCGAAATAAAGAGCATAAGAGGAGTTCCTATAGCCTGGGCTCCCGTTGGGCTATCAAGGCAGCTCGTTCTGCGGACAACCCGAGGGGAATGCAATAAGAACCCGCCTGCAGATACCCCAATTTTCTCTCTCTTTCTCACGTTTCGAAATGTTGGATGAGACATTTCGGGAACCGCTTACTATATACTCTTCTTTTGAGTTGGTAAACCCGCCCACCGTATATATATATATATATATTATAGAAAAGTCCTCGATGACCGGGCGCGCTCGATGGCAGACCATCCGGCGATAGTAATGACTTTATTCTACCAAATTACCTTTTCATCTCCCCTTGCGGGCTTTTTTCTCGTATGATGAAACGAAAATTATTTATTCATTATTATTTTTTATTTTTATTTTCACTCGGTATTTTTCGCATCTACTTACTCATATTTAACATTACTATTCCCATGAGGTCTGGTCTCTTCAGGATGTGTAAATCGACCACTTTTGACCCCGACCCCTTTCGATTTGGCTGAAACTTTATTATCTTTTTGTACTCTATCAAAAACATTTTTCAGAATTTTTTCAATTTTTTTTACCCAATCGAAGAAAAGTTATGAATTTTTCGAAAAAAATTGGCTCTTTATTTTTCAAATATCTATGACTTTTTTAAAAATTGACTTATCGAGACGTTCTTTTTCAATATTTTTGTTTTTAAATGTACTTTTTAGGAAAAAAATTATTCAAACCGATGTTGAACGTTTTTTTTATTTTCGGGGAAAAAAGGAAAAATTCTCGATGGTTGTCATTTTGGATTAAAAATTTTTTTTTTATTAGTAACTTTGACATTTTCTGCAAATTCTCTGGAATTTAAAAAATAGGGCATTTTTCGTTTCCCATTTTTGTTAACTCAACTTATTTTCCATAATACGCCTCTTGGATAACTCTAGTGGCGCGGCATTGTGGCAGATTCAGGCAACACGCGGACGTTGTAGTGCGGTCAGCTGTACGGTTCACGTTATTAATTCAGTTAAAAACGTTAAAAAGTGCGTTGTCAGATATTTTTAGAATATATAAAAGGGTAGGGTCTGATCTTCGCCCGGGCGATCTTCGCCCGACTGATGTTCGCCCGAAAGTCACTAGACTTCGATTTCTCGAAACTGGGTTACTGGCATGACCGCTACGTGTCACTGCAAGCATATTCTGGGCTTTGAGAGATTGAATACATGATGTGAACCCGTTCCATTAAAAAACGAATTAAATGCCAAGAGCCTTGAAGAGAGTGTTACCCGTTCCCAACAGAGGGCGAGTCTAACCTGCCAAAGTCGTCGCAGCATGCATTTCGTGCCACAATTGTAGTAAACAATATCATCAGTCAAAAGCAAGCAAAGTTGGTATAAATACTGCACTTTTAGGTTATGGCGTGACAATTAATCATGAAATGAATTAACTAATAATTAATAATAATAATAATAATAATAACAATAATAATAATTAATCCATGAAATAATTAATAATTACTCGATTGCGCGACGATTTATGTTAACGCACACGAACTCTATATTGTTAATAATAATAAGAACTTGAAAACAAGTTTAATGTTCTTTTATTATTATCGATGAAATTAAACTCGCCACTGCTGTGCACCGCTGTGTTTCTGCGTTTTGTTAATATTAAATTGTTATTGTTAATAACAAATGTTAGAAAGCAATGAAATGGTTTTTTTTATAATAGTCAATGAAATAAAACTCGCCGCTGTACGTACTTGAAAACAAGTTTAATTATTTTTTATTGTTATCGATGAAATGAAACTCGCCACTGCACTGCTGTGTTTCTGTTTTGTTAATATTACTTTGTTATTGTTAATAATAAATATTTGAAAGTAATGAAATTGTTTTTTTTACAATTGTCGATGAAATAAAACTCGTTCGAAGCGTCTTCATCGTGACGTTTGTACGTTCCTCAGCGGGGCATCAAACGTCTCTAGTAATAATTTTCATACTGCCTTGCAGGCATTGCGTAGACGCGACGATCCACCTGATCATCAACTCCGGCCGGATGATCGTCAGCCTGAAATGGAATCGAACGAGAAGATTTCCTTGTTTAAAAAAGCCATGTCTAAATTATCGCGCAAATTCGCTAATGTATCATAGTCATTCCACTCCATTTTCTAATTCCGTACCTTGATGATAAATACTTCGGTCCATCGAATAAATCTGCTTGTTCCCATGTAATCTGTGCCATTGTGAACTCTTATCGACGGTATGCCGACCATTGCTTTGCCGTCAATTGGATTTTTAGGTCTGAAGAAACACGAAAAAGGAAAGTAAGAAAATCATAAATTTTCCGCTCGATATTGGCAATGACATTTTTAATTTGCAATTCAGTTTGTTACGGTTTTTTCTGTACGCAGATTGTTTTTCTACTCCTCTTTTAAAACCCTGCAAATTGAAATTTGCACATTGCTTCCTCCCTATCTTTATCCACAGTTCACATAGCTTCCTTTAACACACGGTATGGTGATCAAATTTGGCTTCCTCATAAAGGAAGCTTTGTTAAGTATTGAAAAATATTAGTATTCAATGTGCAAATTCGATCAATCTTCGCCAAATTTGATCACGAACAAACCTTGATAGCTATACAAGTTCTGTACGAAGTTTCTGTGAAATATATTGAAAATTGTGCAAGCTAGAGCGCTTGCACTATTTTTCAAAAAAAAATCAAAATTTTATAAAATTTCAATCTCTCGATAGATTTTTGCCAAATTTAATAGCGAACAACCTTAACAGGTATATTACCTCTTTGCACAGTTTCAGTACAATATCTTAAAAATTGCACAAGTTAGAGCGTTTTGGCTATTTTTCAAAAAATTCAAAATTTCATAAAATTTTAATCCCTCGATGGATTTTCGCCAAATTCAATACCGAACAACCTTAATAGCTATACTAATTATGTACAAAGTTTGAGTACAATATCTTGAAAATTGCACAGGCTACAGCGTTTACGCCATTCTTGCAAAAACGAAAAAAGTCGATAAAATCTGAACACCCGTTATAATGAGAACAAATTTTTGTTCATAATGAAGAGCAATTCGTGCTCGACAAGTGTGCCAAATTTTAGCTTGATATCTCGAAGCTTTTTCGAGTTATTAATCGTACATTTACACCTGAAACTATTTTCCATGATTTTTCTGTTCTCCACGAATTCTCAAAAATTACCATGTACGAATTTTATTATGACTCGCCATTGAAACGAATCCATGGGGAATCTCGATACTGACGAGTATCCGGTTCTCCTCGATTTTTTGTCTTCGTCGTTCAATGCGAATATTCATTGAATACTAATATTTTTCAATACTTAACAAAGCTTCCTTTATGAGGAAGCCAAATTTGATCGCCATACCATGTGTTAAAGGAAGCTATGTGAACTGTGGATAAAGATAAGGAGGAAGCAATGTGCAAATTTCATTTTGCAGGGTTTTAAAAGAGGAGTAGAAAAACAATCTGCATACAGAAAAAACCGTCACAAACTGAATTGCAAATTAAAAATGTCATTGCCAATATCGAGCGGAAAATTTGTGATTTTCTCACTTTCCTTTTTCGTGTTTCTTCAGAACTAAAAATCCAATTGACGGCAAAGCAATGGTCGGCATACCGTCGATAAGAGTTCACAATGGCACAGATTATATGGGAACAAGCAGATTTATTCGATGGACCGAAGTATTTATCATCAAGGTACGGAATTAGAAAACGGAGTGGAATGACTATGATACATTAGCGAATTTGCGCGATAATTTAGACATGGCTTTTTTAAACAAGGACATTTTTTCGTTCGATTCCATTTCAGGCTGACGATCATCCGGCCGGAGTTGACGATCAGGTGAATCCTCGCGTCTACGCAATGCCTGCAAGGCAGTGTGAAAATTATTACTAGAGACGTTTGATGCCCCGCTGAGGAACGTACAAACGTCACGATGAAGACGCTTCGAACGAGTTTTATTTCATCGACAATTGTAAAAAAAACAATTTCATTACTTTCAAATATTCATTATTAACAATAACAATGTAATATTAAGAAAACAGAAACACAGCAGTGCAGTGGCGAGTTTCATTTCATCGATAACAATAAAAAATAATTAAACTTGTTTTCAAGTACGTACAGCGGCGAGTTTTATTTCATTGACTATTATAAAAAAAACCATTTCATTGCTTTCTAACATTTGTTATTAACAATAACAATTTAATATTAACAAAACGCAGAAACACAGCGGTGCACAGCAGTGGCGAGTTTAATTTCATCGATAATAATAAAAGAACATTAAACTTGTTTTCAAGTTCTTATTATTATTAATTATTATTATTATTGTTATTATTATTATTATTAATTATTAATTAATTCATTTCATTATTAATTGTCACGCCATAACCTCAAAGTGCAGTATTTATACCAACTTTGCTTGCTTTTGACTGATGATATTGTTTACTACAATTGTGGCACAAAATGCATGTTGCGACGACTTTGGCAGGTTAGGCTCGCCGTCTGTTGGGAACGGCTAATAGCGCTTTCTGTTCGTTGCACTGAGTGTGCACTGAGTGCGCACTTGTTTGGCAAGCGTGTTCTGTTGGGAATTCCGGTGCATGAATCTTGCACTGAGTGCATAAAATATTGCCCTGAAACGGCGAGTCGGTGTCACTCCAGTGCACGACATTTGTCGGTATCCGATAACCAATCGCAAGCTGGGCATTCCCTAGAATCTTTCGTACGATTGGCTGTCGGGTACCGACAGATGTCGCTACAGGTGATAACGAGTTTGGACATTCCCCAGTATCTTTCGTACGATTGGCTGTCGGGTACCGACAGATGTCGCTACAGGTCATAAAGATAAGCGTGTTCCATTGGGGTTTTTGTGCACTGACACGGGGCAATATGCACGCACTGAGGGCCACCAGTGTGCACTCAGTGCAAGCCAGTGCACCCAAAAGAAAGCGCTATAACACTCTCTTCAAGGCTCTTGGCATGTCTTCTTCTTCTTCTTATCCTTTTGGTGGGGCCCGTAAATGAAGGGGTAGTCCCACCTGGCCACCAGATACTCGTACCGGCCAACGTTTTCTCTGCGCAGGGATTTTCTCAAACCCCGAATCGTATGTATGTATATATGTACATACTGTGGTGACAGCCAAAATGGCGTCTAGTGGAGGCGCCACCATAGAGGTATTGTACGTAGAGGAGGTGAGCCAGCCAGAAACGCGTTATAATGGTAGAAAGAGAAAGAGCATAGGAATAGTATTCGCTTCCTTGTCTGATGACGCATGCGCAGTAAACGATTCGCCTCCGGTATTGTACTGACCCTTCCGCATTCGACTGTCAAAATTTTGTGGTAATGTATATTGTGTAGCTGTTTTTGTAAAATAATATCATTTTCGCAGCATTTGAAAGTAATCGTCTTTTTTTTCTGCGTTCAACTTCAACAGTGTCATGAAATGCAGATTCATCGAAGTGGTCACTGCATATCATTGCAGTTTTACAGACCACTGTCGAGCCAATTGCATCCAGCCATTCTTTCTTTAACTTCTCATCGTTTGGAAATCTGTTTTTATTAGAATTAATATATATCGAGATCAACAAATAGAAATAATATCACCGGTAGTTTGGAGAATTAACACACAATGTTTTTATCCACTTACTTATGAAAGCTACGACCCTCGTTGAGGAAAGTCGATTCCTTTTTGCACAAAATGCACGCAATCACCATCTTAGTTTTTTATATTTTATTTTTTATAATATCGAAAATAAACATAAGTGAAAAATTTGCACCCGCGTGAACGAACTGAAGCGAAATAATAGGTTAGAACATTTCGTATTGCGGCGTCAACGGACGGCGCGCAGCATGTTGCCATTGCGCATGCGGCAAGACAAGGACAGTGCCACTATTTCTAGTTTCTGTCTCTCTTTACCGTGATACGCTTCCACTTACAGGCAGTCCTATGGCTCACCTCCTCTAGTTATAATACCTCTATGGGCGCCACAGAGAGAGTGGTGCTGTATAGCGTTCTGAGCTTATTTTCCGGAAGGTTGGCAATGCGATTAAGTAAATTCAAATTCAAAAATTTTATAGAGCTTTACTCTGCGAATAAATACAAACTTTGTTCTGCCCTAAGTGTGACAAGTCGACACCTTAAAATTATATCAGTCTTATATTTCTTTGTATATGCCTATAGATGCATCTTAATTTTGTTGTAATAATCCCCCGTCTGTAAGAGACGGTATATCTCAGCCTTTTGAGTCATTACAAAAGCCGTGTTACATCCACGGAAATTAGAGTATGATTTCAGTATTGCGTATGCATTACGAGTATATAAAAACCTTTGTAATACTCACTTTCAGTACTTTGAGCAGGCATAGACTCATTATTATCACAGGTGAGTTTCTTATGAATAAATCAGCCTCATATTTCATATTGCGTCCGTAAGAGTATATTTATGTGTATTATCACAGACTATACGAGGTAATATAGTTCAATCTTTGGAGGCATTTCCAGATAAATGTTATATCAACGTTCTTATCTTACGTTAGATATACTTTAAATCAGTTTTGCTGAGAGGGCAGCATCGCAAGGAAAAAAGAAAAAGAACAAAAAAAACAAAAAAAAAGAAAGAACAAAAGAAAAAAAAACAAACAAAAAACAAAAAAAAAGAACAAGAACAAAATCGAGGTCCTGACTAAACGTGCCCGTAACGCAAAGAACTATTACGGATGCCGATTCGCATACGAAAGCAATCGCGGGATGCAGAGGTGCTTATGTATAAGTTAATGCACATACGTGGCTTATATCCGTTGCGAACTTAAAAATGGAGTTTAAAATTACCGTAGAGTTCGAAAAAGCTATTCTTTGAATATCAAAAGGGGGAAGGAAATTGGCTATGAGAACCTCCCGAGCAAGTGAATCAGAAGCGAGCCTTGTCTCGTCACAATCCCAAAAAATATGGTGCAATGATTGGTTGAGATGGCCACATACACATTCCGGACCATCAACCAATCCGATTTTGAACAAATGTTCATTACAGCCAATGTGGCCGGAACGTAGGCGGTTTATCAGAGTGATACATGGTCTAGAGAGTTGTTTATCTGCGAACCACGCATATTTGACTATCGTCCCTGAATGAATAATATCGTCTTCCTTTAGTTTGGAAAGAACTGTGTACCCGTTCCGCTTCAATTTCCTTATACTGAGAGATAGGGATCTCAGATATCGATTTTGGTGATTGTAAGTATTCCAGTATTTCCCCCGACATGCAGGCTTGTACGGCCCTCCTATCTGCCGCTTCGTTGCCAGATATTCCACAATGAGAGGGACACCAGATGAAAGTGAGTAGTCCGTCTTGACGAGAGAATCTGCTGACGGGAGATTTTATTTCCAGAATATAAGGATGGGTTTTGGTGTTGAGTTCTGCTGGTTTCAAGGCCGTGAGAACACTGAGAGAGTCGGAGCAGATCAGGACCTTCCTTCTGTTCGTGTTTTTTAAGAAATTAAGGAGTTTGATGATGGCGAGGGCCTCTGCCTCAAAAATGCTTGCCGTGGAGTTGATCTTGTAAGACTTTGTGATGTTTAGTTCCCGGATGCAGAAAGCAAGGCCAACGAAAGGTTTTCCGGCCTGTTTCGAGCCGTCCGTGAAGGACTGGAGCCATCCCGGCCATCTTTTATGTGTCTCTGCGGAGGAGATTTCCTGTGCTGTGCCGCGGTTACCCTCGTTGATGAAAAGTCCGATATCAACTATCGGGGAAATTGATTGGAGTTGAACAGATAAGGGGAATTCGAAGCAAATAGGTATGTCGGATCTGAAAGCTGAAGAAGTGATTGGGTCAAGAGATTGCCACATTTTAAAAAGAAAAGATTTACAGTAAGCGGGGGCTTTTTTATGTCTGCGTAAGTTAAGGGATAGGAATTTTAATTTAGGAATCAATGGGTGGTTTACGATAGAGTAGGTCCTACTAAGGTATCGGGTGGCCAGGACTTTGGATCTGAACGTGATCGACGGTTCTCTAGCCAGATCCAACAATATGTTCGTTGGAGTTGACCTAAAACACCCGAGGCATAAGCGGAGGGACGAGTACTGCGCTCTGTCGAGGCTTAAGAGGGAAGATTGTGAGGCAGAGTTTGAACAAAAATAGGCCCATTCGATTCGGGCTCTAATAAGGCCTTTATGAACCATTAGCATAGTTGATGGATGAGAACCCCAGGACTTGTGAGCCAGGGTCTTTAGGATGTTGATGCTTTGGTTAGTTTTAGATTTAATATCCCTGATCACACAGATGTCCAACCCTCGTTACTTTTGAAAGCGCGTTCTCTTTTCAATTTCTCTATTAATTGGTAATAACCAATCATTTTAAAAAAATTACCCACAGAATTTGCACCTGGATATGTTAGCACTTCAGTTTGTGCAATAAATTACCTTTTTTTTACTACATTTCTGGAAAAAGTTACGAGAAAGCAATGTAACGCAGAAAAATAACGATCCGTTACTTTATTAGTTACTTGTTTCGTTACATTTCTTGTTCATGTTTTTTTTTTCAGCAACGCAGTGAAAAAATAGTAATTTACGATATGAAGTGCAGAGTCAACATATGTAATTACAAACACTGTGGTTTATTTTAGTAAAATAATTGGTTGTTAGCAAGTAATAGAGAAAATAAAAAAAAGGGCGCGTTTTGAAAAGTAACGAGGGTTGACATCTCTGCCTGATCAGGGCTTTCCAGTTCAATTTTGAATCAAGAGTTACACCAAGAAATTTAGTAGTATGGGATCTATTTATGGACGTATTAAGAATCCTAATGGAGATGTTATGCTTTACGGTTCTGCGACTAGTGAAAATCATGAACTTTGTCTTAGGAACAGAGATATTTAAATGTAGATTAGTAAGCCAAAGGGAGAGAGAGTTGATACCATTTTCGAGTTTATTTAGGCAGCTGTCAAGGTCTTGGTCGATAGCATAAAGGACAATATCGTCCGCATATTGTAGGACGCGACACTCGTTGCCTATGTGATAAGTAATTTTTCTAGTGTATATATTAAAAAGGGCAGGGCTTAAAACTGACCCTTGGGGAAGTCCTTTATATAGATCCCTATTCGTAATTAATGACCCATTATGGTAGATGTTTGCGTTCCTTTTTCCGATTAAATTAGCTACCAGTGTGACGATGCAGGTAGGTATACGAAGTTCTAGTAAATTTTCAATGAGGATATTCGGAACGACGTTGTCATAGGCCCCCTCGATATCAAGGAAAAGAGCAGCTACAAATTTTTTCCTGGAGAAAGCATTATGGATGTCAGTTGTGAATATACCGATGTTATCAATGCAAGAGCGAGACTTCCTAAATCCAAATTGGAGATTTGGAATAACGAAATCCGTTTCTAGTAAGAACTCCAGTCGGTTTTTAATAACTCTTTCAAATAGCTTCAGAAGGCAGCTCGCCAGGGAGATGGGTCTGAAACCTTTTGAGCTTTTGGGGATTAAGCATATTTCGTAGTCGTTCCATTCTGGCGGTGTGTTTCCCGAGTACATGATTTTATTAAAAATTTTAACTAGCTTTACCAGGGTATTTTCCGGAAGTTCCTTGATAGTCGAATTTGAAATTAAATCTCTACCGGCAGCAGATTTAGGTTTTAACTTGCTGATGATACATTGAATTTCCGGGAGTGAGCAAGGTATCCATATACCGCGGGCTATATTATCGTTTTTCTGAATTGTCGAAGAAGGGAGCGGTAGATTAGTAGGCGTAGGAGCGAATTTTTCAATAGACCTTGTGAGCTCGGCGAGTTTTCTGTGGATAAACCATTCGGTTCAGTGCTAACCGTCCCATTAAACTTGCGGATTATTTTCCAGACGTGGCTAATGGGCATGTCGGGAGTAATATCCCTCGTAAAGGCTTTGAATGCCTCGAATTTCTCGTTTTTTAAAGTCTTTTTGGTAGCTTGGTCTTCTTCCTCCCATGCTTCTAAGTCTGATCTATTTTTAGACATTTTGAATCGGCGGAAGGCCAGTCTCCTACGATCCAAGGCTTCACGACATTTCTCATTCCACCAAATCTTCGGGATTCTCTTTTTAGAAGAGTTATATTTGGAGTTCTTCACAAATCGAGCACCCGCGTAAACAGCGCTTGACTGAATGGCGTCAGACAAATCGCGGATGGACTCAACTGGATTGGTGTTAATTTTAAGTTCCCATGACTTCGAATTTTCCATACGCGTCCTGAATTTGGACCAGTCAACCGTATCGGTCCTAAGGACCGGACGTATACCGCCCTCCTTAACGAGGATACCGTTGATATTGATATTAATGACGAAGTGATCACTACCGAGTAAGTCCTCTGATACAGACCAATCAGTATGGAGAGCAATGTTAGGGCTTGCTATCGTGATATCTAGTGTGTTAGAATTGCCGTTGCTTGCAAAGTAAGTGTGATCACCATTGTTTATCAATGTGAGATTAAAGTTCGAAATAGATTGGGAAAGATGTTTGCCCGAAAGATTAGTGGAAGTGCTTCCCCAACTAGTGAGCTGAGCGTTAAGATCTCTGCCAACTATGAGGTGATTATTTCCGCTTAGTCGCAGAATTTCGTTTAGAAAAGAATTCCAAGTACCAACTTTAGTTGAGAAGCCAGGGGCTCTGTATACGCTTACTAAGACGAGATTCCTGTGTCCTTTTAGCGAGATTTCCACTGCAACAGTCTCTATCTCTCTAAAATTCCACTTATTGTGGGGTAAGAGAAGAATACGGTAGGGAATGCCACGTCTGATGCCAATCGCGACTCCACCTCCGCGATCCTCTCCCACTCTGTCGCGTCTGACCAGGTCGAAATTTGGGATTCGAATTCTTTGATCTTTTTTCAGCCATGTCTTGGATAAAATAAGAGTATCCGCGTTTTCACAGAGGGTTGGGAATTCATGCAGCTTGCCCGTTAAACCTCTGCAGTTCCACTGGGAGATTTTGAAATTATTAAGGTCCGCCATGTCTGACAGAAAAAAAAGAAAGCATAGTTTAAAAAAAAAAAAAAAAAAAGAAAAAAAACGCAGAACAAAAAGAACAAACAGAAAGAGAGAGGAAAGAAAAAAAAAATTTCAAGAATCACGGTTGAACGATAGAAGTTTGAAGCGAAAGCCAACGACCACGTTCAAGTCGTGGTGGGGCTAGATGACATGGTAGTGATATGGTCGTTCTTGAGATTCGTGTCTCTGTTCATTGTCTGTGAGTCGTTAATAAGAGGAGAGTAAAGAGTGTCTACTACTGGGAGAATTAAGTCAAGATCCTCTACGTTTGGAATCCTTCGGGAGTTGTCAAGGTCAGCTGACCCGGGATCTGAGCTCTCATTTGGATGGTGAGTTGAGAGGCGCACGGAGATCGGCGTGGATTGGTTCTGGGCAGAGGGAGATTTCGTTTCTGTCGAGGCTTGGCCACCTTGCCGTCGAGAGTGAAGGACTTCCCTCCTTGAGGATGGTGGTTGCATATGCTCCGTTGATGTTGGCGCAGTTTTCAAAATCTTGCGACGAGTCGATAGTGCTTTGAAATGATTCGTTTTTTTCCTTTGTAGGTGAATCTCAACCTCTTCGGAGGGAGATCGTAGCCGAGGGGGGAGAACAGGGAACGCTCTCTCCCATTCTTTAGCGAGCTCGTTGTAAGGTAGAATTGTTGTGGCTGGGTCCAAGGAAGGCGCCTTGTCCAGCCGCCTGTTTTGGAGCCAAGTATCAGCTCTGTAAATATTTGAGAGTTTATTATCTTGCATAATTTGGAAAGCATCTGAGCGATCAATGTTTAGCTGAGCCATTATTTTGCTCAAGACTTTTTGTTTTGTGAAAGCGTCGCAGTTAGGGTCGCTTGATGGGTGGGCTGCCCCACAATTCGCACACAGTGGTTTTGAGCTCATGCAATCTTCAGCGCGGTGGCTACCTCCACAATAATTACAACGATCCTTGCCGCGACAGTGTTTGGTGATATGTCAAAATCTTCGACATTTCATGCACCTTTTGATTTTTGGTTCGAAAGCGCTTATTGAAACTCGTGTTTTATAAATGCTTAACTTTTCAGGAAGCTCGTTGCCTTCAAACCAGAGTTTGACTAAGCTTGTCGGGATCAACTTACGCGGTTCGTTCGTGGTCGAAGTCATTCTCATGATTCTCTCTGCTTTGGTGATTCGAATGGGCGAACTGAGCCACTCGATACCTTTCATCACGTCTTTTTCAGTTAGAGACGGCTCGACGTCCTTAACGACACCAATTCTCATTAGTTTGGCATCCGGTATGTATGCTCGCCATGTCGCAGGCAAGCTCGAGTCCTGTGACTCGACGAGTTTGTTCGCAAGATGGAAAGATGTCATCACGACCTCGATGAGGTTGCGGCCCTTGCGTTTGCACTCTAAGATGCCGGGGTTTTCCTTCAGGTGTTGTCCAATGATCATCGGGTGTAAGTTGCCGATGGCCCCTGGTTTTGCAAATTTTTTATGCCGTTCGCTCGGAGGTTCCGGAGCTGAGGCTGTTGGATCAAATTGGGATATGAAGACAATAAATGGGGGCACGCTTTTTGCATTGTACCGATTCCTACGCTCGGGAAATTTTTTCCTGTGTTCTCTTTGTCTCTTATACGAGGTATTCCTGCTGGCTAATGGGGGAAAAAAATTATCGAGAGAGTCTCCATGTGACGGAGATCGATCAACAAAAAGTTCATCCGCATCCTGCAAGCCTCCTCTTCTCTTCGTACCTTTAGAAGGATTAGTTTGTGATCCTACAATAATCTCATTAATTGCGGACGGGTCTGACTCAATGTTTTTAGGGAGGTTATGTTCGTCGGAAAAGTCCGATTCAGACTCATTTGCGCGATCCATATTTTCGCCTCGTGGAGACGAGCCGCGGGGGGGCTTTCTCGGCATCTCTCTTTTCTTATCGTGGTCTTTTCGATTATTATTACTATTGATATCATACGATTGTCCTATTCTCTAAATTACCAACCTATGTGTCCGAGTTAAATACAACACTTCAGGTGCAGAACAAAGATTTTTGATAAGTTAGGAAAATTAATTATTCTTTTCTTTGTGCAATAAGAATATAATGAAGCCAACCTTCCATGTGTATAGCTGAGCTGGATAGTCGCTTGGAGCGAGCCACGAGGTCGACACCAAAGGTTCCGTGGACGCGACGAGAACTCCGCGACGGTTTTCCTTTCGGCGAATAGGCTTCAGGCGATGATAGAGTCAAATCAGAAATTATCCGATTGTATTCTCCTCGACGGGAGTTTTTGAGATCGCTAGAGTAAGTTGATATATCCGTAGATGCATATGATAGCGTTGGTAAAATTTGTCACGATACTGTGTTATAGCGTTTTCTTTTGGGTGCACTGGCTTGCACTGAGTGCGCACTGGTGGCAGTCAGTGCGTGCATGTTGCCCCGCGTCAGTGCAGAAAAGCCCCAATGGAACACGCCTATCTTTATGACCTTTAGCGACATCTGTCGTTACCCGACAGCCAATCGTACAAAAGATTCTGGGGAATGCCCAAATTCGTTATCACCTGTAGCGACATCTGCCGGCACCCGGCAGCCAATCGTACGAAAGATTCTGGGGAATGCCCAGCTTGCGATTGGTTATCGGATACCGACAAATGTCGTGCACTGGAGTGACACCGACTCGCCGTTTCAGGGCAATATTTTATGCACTCAGTGCAAGATTCTTGCACCGGAATTACCAAGAGAACACGCTCGCCAAACGAGTGCGCACTCAGTGCACACTCAGTGCAACGAACAGAAAACGCTATTAGGTGTTACTCGGTCGCCATCTTCCAAGCGTCTCCGCTCTTGGCATTTAATTCGTTTTTTAATGGAACGGGTTCACATCATGTATTCAATCTCTCAAAGCCCAGAATATGCTTGCAGTGACACGTAGCGGTAATGCCAGGAACCCAGTTTCGAGAAATCGAAGTCTAGTGACTTTCGGGCGAACATCAGTCAGTCGGGCGAAGATCGCCCGGGCGAAGATCAGACCCTACCATATAAAAGCGCTTATATATCGTGATATATTTCACATATATCATAATCCACTTTTACAACGGGGATAAACGTTTCGAAAAATAATAAAAATGGGTGATTGAAATTTTCAATAAAATCGATCAAAACTCATCGATATTTTATTTTTATACAAGGTAGGGTCTGATCTTCGCCCGGGCGATCTTCGCCCGACTGATGTTCGCCCGAAAGTCACTAGGCTTCGATTCCTCGAAACTGGATTACTGGCATGACCGCTAGGTGTCACTGCAAGCATACTCTGGGCTTTGAGAGATTGAATACATGATGTGAACCCTTACTTTAGAATACGAATTAAATGTCAAAAGCCCTTGAAGAGAGTGGTACAACCCCTCAACAGAGGGCGACCTTAATCTGCTAAACTAGGCCAGGGGGGTGACATCAGACCGCTGGAATAGGCACATAAATCCCAGTACTTTTTTAACACCAAATTTCGTCCCTCGTGGCGCTAGTAGGCACCCGCTGCAGCTGTCAGTGGCAGAGTGGGGGGTCAGTGCCTCTCCTCGTTCTCCTCCGCGCGCTCGAAATGCATTGAAAGGATTGAAAGCAATTGAAAGCATTCGAATATTATATATAACCTATATAACCTATGAGGTCAACGAAAAAAAATAAAAATATGCAGAGAAATATTTGTTTTTATCGTTTTTATTCAAGTTTTACAAAATTTAGAGACTTTTTTTTTTCCTGATTTTTTTTTTTTTTTCGGCATTTATACGTGGACAATATCGTTGCATACGCAGTGTCAAAAAACATTGGAAAACATTCCATAATTTAACGGCTTGAGGATCTCGGGGTATGCTAAAAGAATGCCAGTTTTCGGGGTTTCCACGATATCCCGAATTGCAGCCAGGTACGATGCACGATGGCATAATCGCATGAGCACGAGGCGTATAAACACAAAAAATTTTCGTAAACCTCCGTAACCTCAAAGCTGCCAATTGTCAACAAACGCTCCCCTCCTAGAGCTCCGTGGGCTCCCGGATCTCCCTCTCTGTGCTCCCGCGTGAAAACTAGCGCCACGTAGAGGAACGAGAGGAACTAAGAACCCATTGCCAAAAGTGGACCACTTTTGCAGTACAGGGATAGATAGCGATGTCACCCCCCTGAACTAGGCGAAGAAAAAAAATCCGGAGCTCTTTGATAAACATATTTTGAGGTTATCGCGCGCACCGTACGCGACAATTAATCGTGAAATCAAGTTATTAATTAATTAATCATGAAATAAGTAATAATGAATTGCGCGATGATCAATATTAACCGACATGAACTCTATATTGTTATTACAAAGTACGCGAAAACGAGTTTAATGTTTATTTATAATTATCGATGAAATGTAATTCGCTGCTGCACCGCTGTGTTTCTGTGTTTTGTTAATATTAAATTGCTTTTGTAAATGTTAAATTGTTGAAAATAATAAAATTGTTTTTTTACGATAGTCAATGAAATAAAATTAGCCGCTGTATGTAACACTGTGTTTATTTTTCTATTCTGTACATTTATTTACTTAATATGATATACTTACATATTCATAATTAATACAAACAATCTTGATTGCAAATGTGTACAGAAAAAATACACCTTTTCGTGATACGTTGCAAAATCCTGGAGCAAGTTTATCCCTCTGTCGAGCTAAATTGTTTCCGATCAATTGTAACAAATTGTTCAAAAGCGTGGCGCAATGAGCGAGAAGACTATTGGTGGACATACTCCTTCGTCTACTGGTTATTAGGCTGGCCTAGGCTCACTCATTTGGAATAGCAATGTTAATTCACACCTTAATTTCGACTACTTATCACACACATTGCTTTCTCCTTGTAAATACCTCCCATCATGTGTCGAATAGTTTCAAGTGCTGCTCGTCTCTGTGCCAGGACTTTTCACCAAGACCAGAAGACTATTGACGTCTACTGATTATTGAGCTGGCCTCACTCATCTGGAATGGCACTATGAATATGAAGTCGACCGACTGATGCAATTACACTTGAAATATTTGAAGGATGTCGAGGAAGTTTGGAGGAATGTTAAGGAGGAGGAGGAGGACGACGACGAGCAGGAACAGTGTCTGAGACACTTGGATGGTTGTCTAATTACTCTATTTACTCTTCAACTTGTTGATTATGTTCTGCTTGAGGCTTGCTCCAGTTGTCTATCATCGGTTAAACAACGTGTCACGAGAATTTTGGCACACAGATGAGCAGCGCTTGAAACTATTCGACACTTGATAAGAGGTATTCACATGTAGAAAGCAGCGTGTGCGATAAGTAGCCGGAATTTAGATTGTGAATTGTTATTGCCATTCCAGATGAGTGAGGCCAGCCTAAGAATCAATATACGTCAAATATATGTGAGAAATATATCCACATTGGATATGTAGAATTGATAGCGACTTGAGACAAGTTGACAAGTACCAACGAATTCAGACGCTTATGCATGGAAGTATATCTATATAAAAAAATCAATTTCTCAATATTTTCAATAAAATAGACAGTTTAAAAAAATTTTAAGACATACGTATTGTTTATTATTTTTTTTTCTTTCCATTTATCCCAGAATGAACGCTAGCCCAGATAGACAAACGTGCAGCAAACATCGCACGTAACGGCACGGTAGCGGTGCGATGGCGCCACGCAGCGGCACGCCGTGTCGTTACGGATGCTGACATCTATTTCCGTAGGTAACTGATAGCTGCCGTCACATCATGCATAAACACGCTGTACAGGCACAATAGCTGCACAGTGGCTGCACGATATTGACGCTGTAATACGTCACGATGACGGCACGTGGACAATACGCCGTGCACTTCACCATCGTACCTAGGGACGTTGGGGCGGCACCGTGGCGACACGGACACAACACGGCGTGCTCCTATCAGCCGCCACTGTAGCGACACGGTGGCGGCACGCCGTGCACCTGGAGTAGTTCGACTAGCCGCCGGAAGGTGTCACAGACTCTCTCGCTATCCTTCTCACATGCGAATAAGCGACGTGAAGAGCATATATGAAAGTTCTCGAGTAGCTACCGCGTCACATGATGACGTCAATATAAATTTTTAAAGGGCACAGTATGATGCGCTGCACAGTGGGCCGCCTCTGTGCCGCTACGGTGGCCCAACGGAGAGCGCAGCACACCGTGCACTTACTGTGCAGCCACGGAGTCGCCACGATATGCCGGAACGCCGTGCCGCCACCGTGTCGTCCCTGTGCCGTCACATTTCTATCTGAGTGCAGACGTGCGCGGAGTGTAGTCCCCGTGCTGCCACGATACACATACTCACCGTGCAGCTACTGTGCCGTTACGGTGTCATCACACATTGATGTCAAAGTGCACAACGTGTCGTCACTGTGTTGCCCGGATGATGAACGAGTGCGTCTGCGCCGTGCAGCAACTATGCGTAAACTGTGACGCGCACTACGACGGAACGGCGTGACGACACCAAACAGTTACAAACGGAAATAGATGTCTACATCTGTGACAACACGGAGTGGCGACACGCGACGTTACTGTGCAGCCGTAATGTAGGCTCATGTCTATCTGGGCTGTAGCTGTCAAAATGTGGACGATATCGAATTTAAACTGTTTTCATATGTTTACTGTATGAGAAGAACGACCCAGTGTTATCAGGTCCCAAAAATAAAAATCTTCAAAACTGATTATCAAATTTCTTCAAATATATTTTCAAATATTTCTTCAAAATTTCTTCAAATTTTGAATTAAATTCTTCAAAATCGCTTCAATTTTAATAAGAATTTGATTAATAACGCACTATTTTGTCTTTTGTACTCATGCACTGAGAAAAAAGAAAGTTTGAATGAACAAAATCTGCAGTCAAATACGTTCAACTAGATATTTAGTGAGTACAATCAACATTTTTTTGCCTAAATAATGTTTTAGTCAACCGAAGCGCGGAATTGTTCGAAAAACTAATTATTTAGTTAGACCAAATAAATATCTAGTTGAACGTACTTGACTGCAGATTTTGTTCATTCAAACATTTTTTTTCGTCAGATAATAACCACATTTCTTCATATCTTCAAAAATTCTTCAGGGACGTATACATTTTCTTCAGATAATAACCACATTTCTTCATATCTTCAAAAAGTCTTCAGGGACGTATAAATTTTCTTCAGATAATAACCACATTTCTTCATATCTTCAAAAAGTCTTCAAGGACGTATAAATTTCTTCAAATTTGAAGATTTTTCTTCAGACCTGGCAACACTGGAACGACCTCGAGTTGCCGCCGTTGTTAGCGTTGCACAGTAGGAGAAAAGCCCAAAAACCTGGCCAAAACCCCAAAAAATAAATTTTCGAAATAGGGTCAGTTGAGTAGTCATTCAGGTAGAGGACTAGTAACTGCATTCTATTGTGGAAGGGAAAGCCCTTTAAGTGTATACCTGCGCCGCAGCGTCAGTTGGCAGTTAGTGTTCGTGAAGAGTGTACGTGTCACGCGCTGAACAGACGAAAATAACGCTGACTTCAAAAACCCATAACTTTAAAGTGACGGGTTTAATTTCAATTCTGCAACATGGATACGACTTCTGGAGGTATGTAGAACATATTTTTACATCGGTTGAATCTAAACTTTATGTATAAATGATTGAAATGTAGTATAGCCTTCGGCATAAATAAAATTGAATAATTTTGAAAATTTATATTTTCAACGGTCCGAAAAGTTACATATTTTGTCACATTTTGCAAAGCTCCTAGTCTCGGCCTTTAGTTTAATGTATAAGCTTTCGAAATTTACAAGAGTTACCTGCGGAAAACGTGCGTCTTGTCCGTTATGATTTTTTTCGCATCGTGCGGTAGCCGAGCGTGCACGCGGCACTATTGAGCAGCCTCTGCGCCTCTACCTGAGAATGGGCGAAGTAGCATCCTTCTCCAACCCTCTCCCCGCCATCCCATGCCTTGCCCCCGCCCCACCCACCCAACCATCCGCTGAATTTGGCCAACTTGACCCCGCCCCACCCACCCAACCATCCGCTGAATTTGGCCATCCATGGCCAACTTGACCCCGCTCGATTCTCGATTCCATGGCCAACTTCACCCTGCTAAGTCTGTGGCCAACTTCAGGCCGTCTCGATTCTTGTACACGGCGGCAGCGGCGGCGAAATATTTATATAATATAGAGAGATATATATATATACATATTAAAATCAACCACATAAAAATTTCTTAAATATGAATGAAATGTTATAACATTCAAATAAAATATTTGAATATATATATATTATATAGTAAGCAAAGCTTTCTTTTAACCAAATCCATGTCAATATTTTCTGTCTAATTTTTTTAAAATTATTTCAATTATTGCGGTTATTTATTTGGTGAAATAATGTACATTGTTCAAGTTATTGTATTAATTGAAAATTTTATCTTTTCCTTTAACACCAATTTTCTACAATTTTATGTCTTTATTACAGGATCCGGTTACAAAGAATTGGTGCTGACAAGGAAAGAAGTATTTCTGATAATCAGCGAGCATTTATCCGATAAATTCACTTCCTTGATCGAATTTATGGTAGAATACACTGTTCACGTTTATTTTATTATGATGATTTTTTTTATATATTGATTTATCTATTTAGCAGGATACTCGGCCATTTTGTTTATAACAATTTGCTGTAAGCTCTTTGCTGCAAGTTATAAACAATAGATATCGGATTGGTAATCAGCGACCTTGAAAACCCGTATATACCAATTTTTGTCAACATCTGATAACTTTTTAACGTTCATGTCGGCCATATTGGATCGGCCATTTTTTTACGATAATTTGGCTTGCGGATTCGTAATCAGCGACCTTGAAGACCCGTAATTACCAATTTTTGTCGACATCTGGCAACTTTTTAACATTCATGTCAGCCATATTGGATCGGCCTTTTTGTTTACGATAATTTGGCTTTTAGATTCGTAATCAGCGACCTTGAAAACCCCTGTAAGCCAATTTTCATTCCCGTCAAAGGTCATTTGAGGGTTTGGCCAGGTTTTTGGGCTTTTCTCCTACTGTGCGTTGCCGTAGCATCGGCGCGATATCAAGAGCAGTGATGTGAAGCTGTAACGTGACCGTCGTGTGACCGTCACGTGACCGTAACAGAACCGTCACATGACGGATGCAAAAATGACGGAAATGACTGACCGCCCGATATCATATTTGCGCATGCGCACACACTGCAAACACCGCCGCCATTCGGAAGAAAATAAAAATCATGATACGACGTTTACAGTGATGCAAAATGACCGTCATTTTGAGTTCGCGTCAGTCACGCGTCACCTGACCGTCACGTGACCGTCACAAGCCTGACAGGGACTTATGTCTAGATGGAAAATGACCGTCACGATTTTTTCGGTCATTTTTTTCGGTCACAACACTTTTAGATTTCATGATAATTGTAAAATTAATTATTTTCATCGTGATTGTTTGAGTAAATTGGGAATTACAATATTAAGAACATTGGAATAAAGGAAGACAGGAATTTTTAATATTTTTTAAATTATAAACGTCGTATTATGATTTTTATTTTCTTCCGAATGGCGGCGGTGTTTGCAGTGTGTGCGCATGCGCAAATATGATATTGGGCGGTCAGTCATTTTCGTCATTTTTGCATCAGTCATGTGACGGTTCTGTTACGGTCACGTGACGGTCACACGACGGTCACGTTACAGCTTCACATCACTGGACGTTTATAATTTAAAAAATATTAAAAATTCCTGTCTTCCTTTATTCCAATGTTCTTAATATTGTAATTCCCAATTTACTCAAACAATCACGATGAAAATAATTAATTTTACAATTATCATGAAATCTAAAAGTGTTGTGACCGAAAAAAATGACCGAAAAAATCGTGACGGTCATTTTCCATCTAGATAGAAGTCCCTGTCAGGCTTGTCTTGTCAGATGACGAAAGTAAAAATGACCGTCATTCTCACGTAGAAAATTATGTAAAACGAAAATGACGTCACGTGACGGTCAGGTGACGCGTGACTGACGCGAACTCAAAATGACGGTCATTTTGCATCACTGAATTCAAGAGGCGTATACCACTCTGGGAGAGAACCTCAAAGTTTGAAAAAAAAAACAAATGAAAGTAAAAGTGGTAATCATCGAGAAAATCTCAATGTTTTACGAAAAAGTAAGAAAAAATAGAAGATAGGTCTGAAAAAATTTTTTATATATTTTTTTAAAACTACATTTAAAAACAAGGAAAATGAAAAAAAAAATGTTATTTCGTTTATTTTTGGACAAACAGGCTGTTAAAAAATTTTAAGTAGTTGATTTTTTGTTGATATTATATAACATTATTTTCCCCTTATTCAACCATACACATTATATAAAAATTTTCTCAGTGTACTATAACTCTAGATTTATATTTGCGGATAGCTGAAAAAACGCGTAATCATAATTGTGCTTAGTCCTCTTTCGCAGTCTCCTTCTTATCAGTCGGTAACAAACGAGAGCTTTGAGTTTTTAGGAAGAACTGAATCGTTTTGGGTGTGTTATTGAACGTTGCGCTCGATAACATTTTGTTTTATCAGAAACTTAAAGCGGCTGTGATAAAGTTTGAATTTGCCATTATACTTAGATCAGTTTAATATGATTCAATGTTTTACGAAAAAGTAAGAAAAAATAGAAGATAGTTCTGAAAAAACTTTTTATATTTTTTTTGAAAACTACATTAAAAAACAAGGAAAATGGAAAAAAAATTGTTATTTCGTTTATTTTTGGACAAGCAACAGGCTGTTAAAAAATTTTAAGTAGTTGATTTTTTTTTGATATTATATAACATTATTATCCCCTTATTCAACCATACACATATAAAAATTTTCTCAGTGTACTATAACTCTAGATTTATATTTGCGGATAGCTGAAAAAACGCGTAATCATAATTTCGCTTAGTCCTCTTTTGCAGTCTCCTTATCAGTCGGTAACAAACGAGAGCTTTGAGTTTTTAGGAAGAACTAAATCGTTTTGGGTATTGGGTGTGTTATTGAACGTTGCGCTCGATAACATTTTGTTTTATCAGAAACTTAAAGCGGCTGTGATAAAGTTTGAATTTGCCATTATACTTAGATCAGTTTAATATGATTCGATCATTGTAATTTCACATCGTTGGACAACTTTTACTACAAATCCATCATCTCGATACATCATCCCAAGTTTCACGGAAATTTTTGTGTGGGTTTCTATGCGAAGAATTCCATTCGATTATCATTCAATAAAAATTTTAAAAATTCCAGCACCGCGAACGAGACAGCATAACAAGGAATTTTATTATTCGTTGGCAAAAATCATAGAAGCGTTTGGAGGTTGGCGAACTTTGCTAGGATCTTTATCCCTGTCTTTGATAAGTAACGAAGCTTGTGGTGGTTTCGTTTGTACTTTTATTTTCAGCCTCATTGTCTGGAATAGATTACGCCCAACCTCAATGATAGATACGTCATAATATTGTGCGTGCAAGGAGAGTACTAAAGGTAAATATTGCGCGACCCGAAGACAAACAGAACAATTATGTAGGGGAGACCGGGGACAGTTGTAACAATCTGTATTTTGGCTTTTCCTGGGCCCAAAGTATAATGCTTCCGTAAATCACACGTATACCCCTGCATAGAGCATTTACTGGTCTACAAAATGGTTCTATGTTGAAGTCTGTAACTAGAATTGAAAAAAAAGTATAGGCTTTTATGAAAAGTGTAAAAAATTGTTACAACCGTCCCCTACCTCGGCGCAGTTGTAACAGTTGATGGGGACAGTTGTAACGGTCGATGGGGCTAGTTGTAACATAAGATTTTAACACAAAATTATATCTTTCATTGTGACCAATATTATATAATATTACTACAACATCAAAAATTATCACAGGGATATATATTACGGTCACAATGATAAAATCTTAACACATGGAAATAGTCGTAGCGAATTGATAAAAATCATGAAATAATTGAATAAAGTCTCAGACACACCAAACTTGTCAAAGAAACATGACATATAACCCAAAGATACGTGCCGCGGTTGCCTGTATAGATTTTCCATTTTTGATCTTTTCATACGCTTCTTCGTACGTTGACATGTCGGCACATGTTCGTTGCGTGATTCTTACGCGTTGCAGAGGCATTTTTGCACACAGAAACTTAAAAAAAAAAGGTCCGTTCGACGTTAGATTCAATGTTTAGATGTGAAATTATCATGACAACTGACATCCGACAAACTGTTACCTCAGATTCAAACATTGATTCGTCACGACTGAGCCAAGAACTTGACTACAATGAATTGGTGATACTACGCACCATAAAGGGATCCCAAAGTGGCGCGGTACTGAGGGCATGTTCCGAGGTACTGAAGAACGTACCAAAGTCACCATATGAAGTAAGTTTAATTCATATTTGCGGTTAGTGAAATGTGCTAGGAAATTTTTTATTGAACACTGTACTATTTCCTGTACAGTCAGAGGTAACACTTCAAAGCCCGAAAACACCGCCGGAAAATAAATTAACGCCAACACCAAGTGACGATTTTTCGGATTCAAACATTGATTTGTTACGACTGAGCCAGGAACTTGACGAAGATGAATCGGTGATACTACGCACCATAAAGGGATCTCAAAGTGGCGCGGTACTGAAGGCACGTTCTGAAGTACGTATCAAAGTCACCGTACGAAGTAAGTTCAACTAATACACTAGTGGAAAAAATTGAGGGATCAAACATTTTTTTTCGAATTTTTAGTGGTTTTTAACAATGCCGTATCTCAGTGAAAAATGGTCGTATCGAAGTTTAAAAAGAAGCATTTTGAAGCTTCAAGTTTCTCGTCATCAGATCTTTCAGCGACGAATTTTTCGACGCTACAGGTTTCACGCAATCCTGAGAAATACTAAGAAAAAAAAATTGCCAAATTTGTATCACTTTTTTTTTGCTGTAATTTCTTGGAAACATTTTTTTCACCTAAATCATTATATGGACCAGATAGCTTGTTCATTTAGCTTCAATTTGCTTTTTTTAAGACTTTGCTGCGACCATTTTTTGCTGAGATATCGGACTTTTAATGAAAAAAGATCCTTTTGTGTTTGACCATTAATATCTCAGCAACCAATGATAGCACATAAATCAGAAGTGGCATTTCACAAACTTGAATTAGTGCTCTACAAGGATTGACGATGGGTTTTTGAAAAAAAAATTCCGTCCTTGCCATGAATTTGAAAAAACAGGAGAAAACGGGCTATTAATGGTTTTTTAGAAAATCAACAGCCAAATAAAAAATATTGACAAAAGGCCTAATGTTGAGCGTGACTTTTACAGCTCAATATACCCACAAAATCCCTTTAAAGTTTCAATTTGATCTATCAAACGGTTTCTTTTCAAGCAATCACATTTTTGAAAAAAATTAAAAGATCATGTTTATTGCCCCTTAACACTTCATAATCATTATTAGAGTGGAAACAGAATTGTATTTCGCCGTCTCGTCCTTTTTTTTTTTTTTTTTTTTTTTTTTTTTTTTTTTTTTTTTATTAAGAAGTAGAAAAATACAAAAGGTGGCTCTGGGATCGAATGCCCATCTAGCCGTAACACGTGTGAATCTTAAAACCTACCTTATCAACTACCAATACAATAAACAATATATCGCGTTTCAACAATAGTAAACGTCTTTACCTCTCTCCTGGCTCGATAACAAACTAAACTTCAAAAAATAAAAATAAACCATGTACTCCAATTAAGAATAAATAAACGAAATAATGCGTGTCGGTGACAGCAAGTATAACTTGTCCTCTTTACTCTCCTTGAAAAACTGTCCAAACCTCGAGGATAGTTTTTAATGAAACACGCAATCCAATTGACAAAATAAAAAAAAAAAAAATAAAAAAAAAAATAAAATAAAAATAAAAATAAAATAAACAAAGTAAAGCTCGTCAACGACAGGTCCATAAAAACAAAAACAAAACCAAAATAACTAAAAATAAAAATAAAACGCGTCGTACGAAAACCAAGGAACTCAGAAATAAAAAAAAATAAAAATCAAGAATACAAATAACTAACGTCTACAACACAACGTACGTAGACAGAATCAAATATAAATACAAATAGCATTGATAAATGTGCCGATAGCTCTTACGGCAGAAGGATCCATTACACTAAGAAAGGATTCGACGCTGTACGGAGGAAGGCCAAAATTCTTTTGTAGTTGCAAAATAAGCTCTGCTCTCTGGAGATCAAAACGGGGTCATTGCCAAAAAATGTGGTTAGCGGTCTCAACGGATGAGCGACAAGGGCACAAAGCAGAAGGCACTATGCCAAAGCGGCTTAAACTCGATCTCAAGGAAGTGTGGCCACTTCTTAAACGATTTAATGAAACAATAGCTCTTCTGTTGAGGTTCAATGCATAAAACCATGAGCGGGAACTACGTCGATAATAATTCAGAAAATAAATTACACCCTTCTCTTGACCAGATGCCACACACCATTCATGAAATTCGTCCTTTAGGGATACTTTCCAAAGATTTTTAAAATCAGCGACAGGGACACAAAGCTGTGTATCACGCCCCGTACGCGTTGCGTCCTTAGCGGCTAGATCCACTAGCTCGTTCCCGCGGATCCCCCTGTGAGCCGGAATCCAATACAAATGAACCACCTTACCTGACTTTGACAAATTATAAAGCTGGTCCCTAATACATTCTATTAGATATGATTTTCTCTGAAAGTTCGGCACAGCCGAAAGGGCCATAAGAACACTACTAGAGTCAGAAAAAATAGTAAAGTACTTTCCTTCTAGTTTAAAAATCAGCTCGAGGGTCTCCACAATGGCCATAGCCTCCGCAGTAAAAATCGAAGAAAAACCAGCTGAACGAAAAGCAAAAGTGTTGCTATTGTCAAATCTAACTGTTGCAAAACCAACGAACAAGCCTCCTGGCGTTTTGGAACCATCAGTAAAAAAGCAAGTGGAGTTCTGTAGAGTCTGCTCAAAATGATCTCTAAAATTCTGGTCACACTTAGGAGAATCCTTAATAGCCAAGCCTTCAACAAAAGAAACATTAGGATGAAACATGATTGACTGATACCTGTAATTATAACAAAGCGGTATACTCGAAGAAGCAAGCAGATGAGCTTTATCTACGTGGTCCCGGTAACACTCAACTAAAAGGATAGTTCCCTCTGTATTAACAACAGATGGGTTATCCATCAAATCTACTAACTCTTGTAACGTAGGAAGTAACGGATGACCAGTATTGGACAGAGTCCTTGAAATATAATTCCTCCCTAGATATTTAAAACGCAAGAATAACGGCGGCTGATTAGATTCAGCAAGTATAATATTAGTAGGAGTAGATGCCCTATACCCCAAAGAGAGGCGAAGCGCCCTAAACTGGATCCTTTCAAGCTTCAGGGATTGACTTTTAGATAAACCATGAAAGAGAAAACCTCCATACTCAATGCGAGATCTTACTAGTGCAATATATAATCTGATCAACAAAGTGGGATCTGCACCCCACCAAGTATATCTTAAACAACTAAGAATCTTTAATGGACATTGACATTTCGTAACAATGCTATTAATCTGGGGATCCCAGTCAAGATTGGCTTGGAATTGTAAACCCAAAAAGCGTACACATCTACTTTCCCTGATGACGATTCCATTAAGATTCAAATATCGCGGCCTAAAAGTGGGAAGATTCCTATTTACGTTAATTCTCTTTTTTTCAAAAATGACAAGTGAGGTTTTTTCTGGGGCCAAGGACAGCCCAATTTGCGCCAAATATCCGTCTACACTAATCAGAGACGCACTCAAACACTCCAAAGCATCCGAGGTTGGGGTTTGGGGCGCGGCAATAACCACGTCATCAGCGTATTAAAAAATCAGACAACCAGGATTAACGAAAGACTCAAGATCCATAACATATATGGAATATAGTAGAGGACTGAGAACACTCCCTTGCGGAAGCCCTCTGTACGCCCATCGAGTCAAATTAATATCACCAAATATAAATAAAAGGGATCTCCCCCCAGCCAAATTAAAAATAAAAGCCAACAAATTACTAGAAAATCCAAGAAGTTTCAGTTTTTCAATCAAAATATCAGCCAAAACATTATCGTAAGCCGATTGTATATCTAAAAAGACGGTTGGCAGCGCCGTCCCATGTTTAAATGCTTTAATAATTTCCGAGTACAAAAGGGAGAGATTGTCCATACAAGATCTAGATTTCCTAAAGCCAAATTGTGACTTAGGAAGCTTTCCATAAAACTCCAACCACTAATCGACCCTACAATGAATCATTTTTTCAAAAACTTTACACAAACAAGGAGCTAGCGAAATTGGCCTCAGCTTAGATCCATCCCCCTTAGGAATGAAAAAAATTTCGTACCTACGCCACTCAATCGGAAATGATTGAGATAAAAAAATATCATTGTAGAGAATCAATAAAAGATCTTTAGCAACATCCGGGAGGGAAGAGATAATTAAATAATCAATGCCATCAATACCAGCACTAGAACCGATATTGAGCCTAGAGATAGCAAAATCAAGTTCATTCCTATCAAAAGGTAAATCCAAAAAATCATCTTGGAAGTCACTCTCAAAGGAAGGAGGGGGAACAACCGCCCATGGGGGGCATAGCTTGTCAATCATACCTTCAACATTTTTGACCTTCTCACTACTATATTCATTCGCACAATTCGAAAAGTTAAATCTATTTTTAAAACATTTAATCTTCTTCCAAAGATATGTCGGGTTAGTATTTTTAGTGAGTTTTTCACAAAAGTCTCGAAAATTCTTTTTTTTAATTCTGCGAAGACCAAATTTAGCTTTACTATCTGCAATACGGAACGCAATCTTGTCCTCACGAAGACCCGTGTATTTAAATTTCATAAGGGCCGCTCTTCTCAAACGTACAAGCCTATCACAATCACTATTCCACCAGGGACATGGCGGACACGATCTGGAATTTCCGTTGCCGTCACGGCGATAACGATTGGAGCTATTAAACGAGCCTGGTTTAGGGGTGGCATTAGAAACACAATCCTCCACAAGAGCGACGAAACAGGAATATCGAATGTTTACATTAACCGATCGATCAAATAACGCATAATTACCACAAATTCTCGAGCCCAAAGAATCAGCAAAATGAGACCAGTCCGTCTTATGAGAGTAAAGCTTTGTCTTGGTTCTATGTCTTAAACCGGGTAAAGTTTGACCACGGAATTGAATAAAAACAGGAAAATGATCACTGCCCCAACAATCTTCACCTACCGACCAACTATATTCCAAGGTTGATGCACCATCGACAAACGTTAAATCTAAAGCCGAGTACGAGTCGTATGCCGACGACTGGAAAGTTAATTGACCTTCATTGATAATAGAAACATCGAGCAAGTCTATACCCTCAACAATGGCTTCTCCTGTACTACAAGTACGAAAATCTCCCCATAGATGGTGATGTGCATTGAAATCCCCTCCAACTAAAAATCTGCCACTGAATTGCGAGAAAAATCTAGACCATTCATGAGAGCTGATATCATTGCCCTGAGGGGGTCGATAACACGATACCAGCAACAAACCACCGTCCCTAAGATCAAGTTGCACCGCACACAATTCAACTTTACCATTACAGTCCAGAAGACCGCGAACAACCTTGTATCTCAATGAATTGCGAATTAGAATTGCAACCCCTCCTCCTCTTTGGGTTAGGCGATCCTTCCGCACAACGTCGAATCCTCTCACGTACAGAGAATCCTTAGCATCGAGCCATGTCTCTGACAACAAAAAAATGTCAAAATTACTAGAATTATACTGTAGCTCAGGTAGCTTAACACGAAGACTTCGGGCGTTCCACTGACAAATTTTGACTTTGGATGCGTTTTGAGCCATTATCTACATTACAATGGAGTCCAACCGTGTGCCAAATGCGATCAATCAGGATCGCAGCATTTGGAGCCGATTCCAAAACCTGAGCAAGTTTCCGCAAGGTTTCCAGCAGTTCTTCCGATAGACGACAGTCATCCAAACAAGCATCAACACCGTTTGATCGCCTCGCAGCAAATTTACCCCTCGACGGAGCCGTCTGAAGAGAAGTACTTGTCTGCAAGTAGTCACCATTTCTTCCAATGTAATTTCGCGAAGGCCCTGGTTGGCCAGAAGACAATTGTGAGCCACCAGGAAGTGGTGGAAAATTAGCCGAGGTCTTTTCTGGAACGTGAGCCGGACCAGAGTTATTTTCAAAAACACGCCTCGCAAACAGGTAAGGCAAATTGTCAAACGCCATAATACGATTAATTTCCTCCGCTTTACGATACACAGGACAATTCCGGTCAAGGGTCCTATGCTTCCCCTGGCAGTTAATACATGCAGCAACATTCTCGCATTTCTCACCAATCTCAAGATGACGATCTTGCCCACAATGTAGACAACGTTCTTTTTTCGAGCACCTTTTCCGGATGTGGCCTTGCTCCCCACAGCCGAAACAAATTTTGACCTGGTCCACATATGATGCAACCTGTATGCGAGCATGCCAGATATATAAATACTCCGGAAGATTTTGACCGAGGAACTCAATAAGCACTGTCTCCCCTTCTGACCACACGGTACGACCGTCCACCAAACCACGTTTCCTCAGCCGGGACATCTGTCCAATAGCGATGCCGGGATTCCCTTTTATTATAGCACTTCGAATTTCGTCCAATGAAATATCCGTGGGAATATCCCAAATCTTGCCTCGTCTGCAGCGAGCATACGAAGGAATGTACGCTTTGAGGTTGTGTACTGCCAAATAGTCATTGACTAGCGCCCTGTTCGCCGCATCACGGGAAGAAAAGGACAATATCCATTCGTTTCGACAGTACGATTCGATCCTGTCGTACTTTACATTAATTTTGTCCAACTCTTGCGAAACACGAAGAATCGACTCAGCTCTGATTGCCCTGTCTTGGGAGACCACGCGAACGTGGACCAAGTACGGAGCTTTGTAACTTTTCGAGAATGACTACCGTACTCTGAGAATTTTCCGCATTACTTTGAGAATTTCCCCTGCTGCCAGAAACTTGACGTGGTTTACCTGGGATTGTGGACAAGTTTAAACCGACATTCGTCGACGTTCCTTCTCCAACTCCCTCGTTAACTGCTTCCTCGTTCGGAGAGCCCGTAGTCTTTTCATTCCTCTTCGGACTAGCCCGATCCTGTTTATTTTTCTTCCTTGAGGCCGTCATTGGCGTCTCGTCGATACCAGATCTCTTCCTGCCTAGCACTCTCGATGGACAATCCTCAGAATCCGAAACCACCATCGATTCAGATGCATCAGAGTCGTTCCCAAGATGCTGATTCCTTTCATTCAGGAAATCGTGAAAGCTTACACCCGAACCAGGGCTAACAGAGCTGATATACTCCGCATATTCATTGCCAGTAAAATCGGTATTTTTTTTCTTCTTCCCCATGTTCACTGATACATGCTCGGCAGGGACGAGCCCCTGCCCAGCCACCGGTAAGCCCAGGGGCGAGGTTATGTCGGCCTACACCCACTAAGCAAATGAATATAAGTCCCCAATCCACGAGAAAGTAACAGTACAAGAGGCTGTAATACCGTAAAGCTAAACACAACCACCGAAAAAATGTACTTGGTGATCGCTAATTAATAAATATGATCGCTAGCGAAGAAACACGTCCGTTCCCTATTATTGTTCTTATAACCCTCCCGTCTCGTCCTCGCAGATCAATTGTAGTACTGCCATCTGGCAGATCTTTCACAGTTTATCCCAAGTCAAAAAATTTCGCTAGAGGGCCCCAGATACCCTATATTACCACCGGCTATCCCGCCTAATTCATTATGCTTTTCTGTGCGATCCGAAACGGTTCGTCCGCACGTGAGAAATTATTTGTAGCGTGGTCAGTGATGTGAAGCTGTAACGTGACCGTCACGTGACCGTAACAGAACCGTCACATGACGGATGCAAAAATGACGAAAATGACTGACCGCCCGATATCATATTTGCGCATGCGCACACCCTGCAAACACCGCCGCCATTCGGAAGAAAATAAAAATCATAATACGACGTTTACAGTGATGCAAAATGACCGTCATTTTGAGTTCGCGTCAGTCACGCGTCACCTGACCGTCACGTGACCGTCACGTGACGTCATTTTCGTTTTACATAATTTTCTACGTGAAAATGACGGTCATTTTTACTTTCGTCATCTGACAAGACAAGCCTGACAGGGACTTCTATCTAGATGGAAAATGACCGTCACGATTTTTTCGGTCATTTTTTTCGGTCACAACACTTTTAGATTTCATGATAATTGTAAAATTAATTATTTTCATCGTGATTGTTTGAGTAAATTGGGAATTACAATATTAAGAACATTGGAATAAAGGAAGACAGGAATTTTTAATATTTTTTAAATTATAAACGTCGTATTATGATTTTTATTTTCTTCCGAATGGCGGCGGTGTTTGCAGTGTGTGCGCATGCGCAAATATGATATCGGGCGGTCAGTCATTTTCGTCATTTTTGCATCCGTCATGTGACGGTTCTGTTACGGTCACGTGACGGTCACACGACGGTCACGTTACAGCTTCACATCACTGGACGTTTATAATTTAAAAAATATTAAAAATTCCTGTCTTCCTTTATTCCAATGTTCTTAATATTGTAATTCCCAATTTACTCAAACAATTACGATGTAAATAATTAATTTTACAATTATCATGAAATCTAAAAGTGTTCTGACCGAAAAAAATGACCGAAAAATTCGTGACGGTCATTTTCCATCTAGACATAAGTCCCTGTCAGGCTTGTCTTGTCAGATGACGAAAGTAAAAATGACCGTCATTTTCACGTAGAAAATTATGTAAAACGAAAATGACGTCACGTGACGGTCAGGTGACGCGTGACTGACGCGAACTCAAAATGACGGTCATTTTGCGTCACTGAGCGTGGTAAAGAGTTGAAAGTGAGATTGAAGAGTGACGATGTCGACGGGAGATGAGGATCGTCGTCGTAGGCGAAGGAAAAGGAGTCGTAGCATCAGTAAGGAGGAGATTTGGCGAATCTTGCAAGACTTGGCAAAAGAGGTTAGAAGCCAGCGTGCACGCTCAAGGAGTGTATCCCGATATAAAAGACGTCGAGAATATCGCGAGTCGAGATCGAGAGATAACCGACGAGACGCACGAAGCTCGTCGAGTTATTCATCGTCATGCAAAGACAGTCGATCCTCTCTACGTTCCTGGTCATCACGCGACGTAAGAAGGGACATACGAAGCCCGACGGTATTCTCTCGAGACTCTCGAGATGCCGAAATCCGACACGTTAGGCCCTGTGAGACGCACGAAGCTCGAATACAAGGGGAGAACGGGAATCCCTGTGAGACGCACGAAGCTCAAATACAGGGTAAGACTAACGATCAAAAGATCTGTGATGCGGCTGACACGCCCATCGATCCAGCTACGTTGTCTCTACTAGGTGAAATCTCAAAAGACGAGATAGGACCGAAGATTCACACAGAGGTGGCGGAGCGTTGGAAGGGCATTCTCCAAAAAGGATTGGGGAAAGAGGCTCGACAAGAGTTAGTAAGAAAATACCCGGTAAGCGAAAACTGTGTGCAGATGGGGGCCCCGCAATTGAATGCCGAGGTGAGACCGTCGCTGTCTCCACACCTGGTGAAAAAAGAATTTTACCAAGTCGCAGCTCAGAATCAGCTAGCAGCGGCGATAAGTGCGACAGGTGGAATGCTTTCGCAAGCCTTGTCGCAGGAGGCTTTCGACAAGGAAAAAGTCATCGAGTCATTGAGTGACGTGGGTAGGATACTGACCCATTTGCAACACACGCTGTCAGTGGGACGGCGAGCGGGAATCATACCGATGGTTAACCCGTTAGTAAAAACTGTAGCTGAGGAATGCTCGATCGACACATGGCTGTTCGGCAAAGGTTTTTCCGAGCGTTTCAGAGATGCGCAAGCTCTTGAGCGATCATCCAAGGCGGTTGCGAAGCCAATGGGGGCGCAGAGATTTTCAGCGTCGTCGGTCAAGCCGGTGACGGGAGGCAGGACGAGTGACTCGAATCGGGGAAACTGGAGAGGCCCTCCCAGGAAAGGATATGCGAATGTTCGCCATCAGAGAGGGCCAGCGAAGCCTCGACAGAACAACTACACCAACCAGCGAGGCCGACGATAGTCGTAAGTAAAATCGCAGGAAGACTTAAATATTTTATTTCAGCTTGGGAGAGGCTGACGTCGGACCAAGGAATTTTGAATACTGTAAAGGGGTATAAAATACCGTTTATCGAAAAACCGATTCAGGAGGTGGTTCCAAAGGAACCATGTTTTCCTCCGGGAGAAAACGAGATTGTTCGAACAATGGTCGAACGAATGGAGAATGATGGGGTGGTCTCAAGATGCAACCCGAAAAGGGGTCAGTTTATCTCATCATATTTCTTGATAGATAAAGACTCGGGCAAAAAACGGTTCATATTTAATTTAAAGAAACTGAACGAGTTTATTGAGACACGACATTTTAAAATGGAAGACATGAAGACGGCCCTGTCACTGGTCTCTAGGAATTGCGTTATGGCGACTATCGATTTCAAGGATTCGTATTTTCTAGTTCCGATAGCGGAAAGTCATAAAAAGTACTTGCGTTTTAAGTTTGAAGGAGACTTGTTTCAGTTTAATTGTTTGCCCTTTGGACTTTGTACGGGCCCACGAGTCTTTACGAAGCTGATGAAACCAGTAGCCCAGGCTTCAAGGACGAGAGGTTTGATGTCGGTGATGTATTTGGATGACATTCTGTTGTTGGGACAGTCGGAGGAAGATTGCCGGTATAATATTCAAGAGATGAGAGCGTTGGTGGAGACTCTCGGGTTTGTCTTGAATCTTGATAAGTGCCAGTTAATTCCGTCAATGAGGTGCACATTCTTGGGTTTCGTTATCGACAGTCGGAGATTTTGCATTGAGCCTACGGAGAAGAAAAGAGAGAAAATAATGAAGTTAGCTTCAGGTTTTCGCGAGAAAGCGAACTGTAAGGTCAGAGAATTAGCGCAGTTTGTAGGTACGTTAGTTGCGGTGACGCGAGGGGTCAGATACGGGTTTTTATATACGAAAGTTCTGGAGCGTGAGAAGTATTTAGCGCTTAACGCAGCACACGGAGATTTCGAGGCCATAATGGCCCTCGAAAGGTCGGTACTCCCGGAGATAGACTGGTGGATTGGAAATATTGGTAGATCGCGAAACCCGATTCCCGAAGGGAAGTTTGAGATTGTAATTTTTACAGATGCTTCCAGAACTGGCTGGGGCGCGTGTTCAGCAGGATCAAAGGCTAATGGGTGGTGGTCCTCGCGTGAACAGGAAGAGCACATAAATTTTTTGGAGTTGCAGGCAGTGTTCTACGGCTTGAAATGTTTTGCGGCTCAGCTCAAAAATTGCAATATCCTACTTCGAGTGGATAACACGACGGCCATAGCTTACGTTAATAGGATGGGCGGTGTACGATATCCGAAGCTATCGGGCCTGAGTAAGGAGATATGGCAGTGGTGCGAAAGACGAGGGTTATGGATACAGGCATCGTACATTGGCTCGAAGGAAAATGCGGAAGCGGACGAGGAGTCGAGACGCCTTCCGGAGGAAACAGAGTGGGAGCTTTCAGATGCAGCTTTTGACGAGATTACGAGCATTTTCGGATATTTTGAAATTGATTTATTTGCTTCGATGGCGAATAGGAAATGTAAAAGATTTATTTCATGGCGCAGAGACCCGGAGTCCATCGCCGTGGATGCGTTTACAGTGTCGTGGGCTAATTATTTTTTTTACGCATTTCCTCCTTTCGCCCTTATCGGGAGAGTTCTGAGGAAAATCGTCGCTGATCAAGCAGAAGGCGTATTAGTTGTGCCACTATGGACGACTCAACCTTGGTTTCCTCTGTTTATGGCCTTGCTCGTCTCGAACCCTATTTATTTCAATCCGCATAGAGACTTATTGTCATCTTCTTGCAGGAGGATCCATCCGCTTCACGACAGCCTTACCCTGGTGGCAGGGCAATTATCGGGAAAGCGTATGCAGAGCGAGGGATGCCGGGAGCCGCAGAGCCGATAATAATTGCTTCGTTATCAAAGGGAACACTGAGCCAATACGAGAGGCCGTTAAAGCTCTGGTGGTTTTTCTGCCAGGAAAAAGGGGTGTCAATGTTTGACGCTCCGATAGCACGAGCGGTAGAATTCCTAAGCGGCCTATTCGAGAGAGTCCAGTCATACAGTACTTTAAATTGTTATCGTTCGGCCTTGTCGTTGATAATGAAGTATAATCTGGGAGAGGACGCGACATTAAGGAGATTTTTCAAAGGCGTCGGAAATCTACGTCCTCAAAGGAATAAATATTCGTATATGTGGGATCCGAAAGCGGTCTTGTCTCTATTGGAGTCCTGGGGAACGAACGAGGAAATGTCATTAGAAAGACTAACAAAGAAATTAGTGACCCTGCTCGCTCTAGTCACGGCGCAGCGAGTTCAGGCTTTGGCGAAGATTCGGATAGAAAATATCATAGAATCTGAAGAGAGGATTCAGATAAAAGTAACGGACAAAATGAAGACATCCGCGAGAAATAGGGTTCAACCGTTGTTGGATCTTCCGTTCTTTAAGGAGCAGCCTTTGCTCTGTGCGGCCTCGACATTACTGTTCTACCTGAAACGTACAAAGAACTCAAGATTAGCCGAGGAGGGTATCGTGATATTAACTGTTAAGAAGCCGCATCACGCGGCAACGTCTCAGACGATCAGTCGTTGGATTAAGGGAGTTTTAGCCGAAAGTGGCATCGAGACGTCGATATTCTCGGCGCACAGCACGAGACATGCGGCAACGTCGATAGCGGCGTTGAAAGGAGTGGATATAGAGGTGATTCGGAGAACAGCAGGGTGGACGCAAGGTTCATCGGTGTTTGCGAAGTTCTACCGACAACCAATAGTCAGCGACGGGGGGTTCGCCTCCGCGGTAATTGGCAAAAATAAGGAAATAAATGAACAAATAAGAAAATAAGTCGGAATTGAAAGACGAGATGAGATATCACATAAGCGTTGGGAGTTTAAACTTTTGATACGAACATAATAAATCTGTTGAGCTACAAATAAAGTCAAATTCGCAACGGCTTTAAAAAACTACAATTGATCTGCGAGGACGAGACGGCGAAATACAATTAACCGATTGAACGAACTTACCTGAAGTGAAGTTCGATCATAATTGTATGAGCCGTCTCGTCCGAAGCAGATCAAACCCGCCCAAAGAACCCAATAGGCTTCCTTTTCCCGATGTTTTCCCTGATGACCAGCGTATCGCCAGATAATACCTGGTCGTTATTGCGAATTCGAAAGCTTTGGGAATAAATGAATTAGGCGGGATAGCCGGTGGTAATATAGGGTATCTGGGGCCCTCTAGTGAATTTTTTTGACTTGGGATGAACTGTGAAAGATCTGCCAGATGGCAGTACTACAATTGATCTGCTTCGGACGAGACGGCTCATACAATTATGATCGAACTTCACTTCAGGTAAGTTCGTTCAATCGGTTAATTTTTTGTCGAGCATTTCCCACATTTTTATCGCAAACAGCCTTTAAATGTACGGAAAAAAAACTTCGAAGAATTTTTGATTTTTTTGTTTGAAAATTTTGTCGATTTGTTTTTTTACATAAATTTAAACGCAGTTTGCGATAAAATTGTTAAAAAAGCTCAATTTGTTTTCTTTCTAATAATGATCATAGAGTGTTTAGGGGCAATAAACATAATACTTGATTTTTTTTCATAAATTTAAATGCTGTTTGCGATAAAAATAGGGGGAAAGCTCGAAAAAAAATTCTTGTTTTTCATTTTAATAATGATTATGAAGTGTTAAGGGGCAATAAACATGATGCTTTGATTTTTTCAAAAATTTGTATGCTTGCAACGTTAGTCGTTTTGTCAATATTTTTCATTTGGCCGTTGGTTTCCTGAAAAACCGTAAATAGCCCTTTTTCTCCTGTTTTTTCAAATTCATGGCAAAGATGGAATTTTTTTTTGTTAAAAACCACTAAAAATTCTGGAAATTTTTTCGATTCCTCAATTTTTTCCAGTAGTTTATGTGGGGTTAGTGAAATGTGCTAGAAGAATTTTTATTGAGCATGGTATCATATCCTGTACAGTCAGAGGTAACACCTCAAAGTCCGAAAACATTGCCGGCAAAGAAATTGACGCTAATACTAAGCGATGATTTCTCTGATGCAAACATTGATTTGTCACGACTGAGCCAGGAACTTGACGAAGATGAATCTGTAATACTACGCACCATACAGGGATCCCAAAGTTTGCCGGTGAGTGCTTGCGCACTCAAATGCATTATGTGCGCTATGAAATTTTTCCCTACAGGACCCACATGATAAACTGACGCACTCCAAAAATCATAATGCATGATTTTCGGTATGAGGAATACATTAATGTGAACCACTCATCAGTAAATACATCGATAATATCAATAATGACGCATGAGAAATAAAAAATTACGCCACGACTGAGAAAGTTTCCCAACTTCGCAGGGCCCGTCAAAACAAATAATGCGTACTTGTTGGTGGTGTGCAATGAATAACAAAAAAAGAGTCAAAACGCAGAGTGCTACTAAGGAGGAAAAAAGGAAAGTAATTTGAAAATTTCATAGTTGAACGATGAAAAGCTTTTCGGCCCGCAGGTCGTGTAGGGGAAAATTCCGCGCTCTCGATGATACGGAACGAATGAAAAAGAGTAGCCCCCAGACAAGAAGCTGTGGTGGCGTTAAAAAATAAAATAAAAACCCGGAACTCGTAGCCCCATTCACAATTTTTTTACTTTTTGACGGTGGCATATAACAAATTTAAAAAAATGAGCCACCAGATAGAAATATGTGGCGAAGCCAAAACAAATTGTCAGTTCGATACTTCAGTCGCAGAGAATTTCGCGACCCCAAAACATTGTTTTTAAAAAAATGAGAGTATTCGGTGCTGGTATTAAATAAATAAGAAAAATGAGCCAGGAGGCTGGAGGCAGAGAGCTGTGGTGTAGTAGTGTAGAAATAAAAACCGAGATTCGATATGACAGTTGACAAATTTGTGTAATTAAACTATTGAATATGGAATTGTTTTTTGGTTTCGTCGCAGATTTTTGCCTTGGGGCACATTTTTGTTATTTATTTTCTATTATGATCAAACGCGCACAAATTTTTTTTCTCACTTTTTCATATCATTCTGCCTTGTGATTCATTTTTTATTCATTGTATATCACAAATGCTCTACGGGATTGAAAAACTTGCCCAAACTAAAATACCGCAGTAACGTTGTATTCTGAAACTATTTTTTTAAAGACCCTACTGGACTATTGCGCCCTGGCGTAACTTGTTATTTACCGCAAATCGTCACCGATAATACCGTCGTATTTACTTATGAGTCATTCAGAATCACATATTCTTTACACCCAATATCATGCCCAATTACCCCCAATTACAGTTTACCTTTACATGTGATACGTTGGTTAATCGAGTAACGTTGGGCCCTGCGGGACAAAATTGTATTCATTTCAACATTAATTAAAAAGTGCAACGTGCACCGTTTCAATTTTATTTAAGCACGTGCGACTCTGTGGTAAAAGAGCTAAATTTATTCAAAATTAGCTGCAAAGTTTATAGACCAGAGAACTTGCATGTATCTGAAATCTGTATTTTAATCTATGGGACTCGAAAGTAGGATAAAAAATAATGTATTTCACAAGACAGTTTTTTTTTAAAGGAATATTGACGCTGCAAAAAAATATTCTTTGACTCTAATTTTTTTCGAAAAATTTGAATTGGCAACCATATTGTTGTACCCAACTATCAGCGCCGCCAGTGTCGTGTCCGGGAACCACGTCTCATTGTAAACAGTTTCTGCTCTCGGTGACGCAAAAATCTAACCTATAACTTACGTATAACCTACAGTATAATATTCTTCAATATTATTATTTACGTCAAAAGTATCACAGAAAAAATTAAAATTGACAAAGCAATTATGGATTCATTCACCCCGCAACCAAACTTGGATTGGTTCATGTCTTGTTTTGTACCATCGTGCAAAAACACAACAAGTACTACACCAGAAAAGATATTTGTCCATGTGCCAAATAATCCAGTGAAAAGAAAGGTTTGGTGCGCGGCTGTTGGTTTTGAGAAAAATAAAAAAATAAAAATAAATAGTTATTGTTGCAAAGATCATCTTGAGGTAAGTCCTTTCTTATACATTTAAAGAGAAAATAATATCAGAGCAGCGTTACAAAAATATTATTCTTTACAGCTCGAAACCGTTTATATTCATCGTAGTTTTTCAAATCAGTTTCGAGCTGTAAAGAATAATATTTTTGCAACGCTGCTCTGATATTATTTTCTCTTTAAATGTATAAGAAAGGACTTACCTCAAGATGATCTTCGCAAAAATAACTATTTATTTGTATTTTTTTATTTTTCTCAAAACCAACAGCCGCGCACCAAACCTTTCTTTTCACTGGATTATTTGGCACATGGACAAATATCTTTTCTGGTGTAGTACTTGTTGTGTTTTTGCACGATGGTACAAAACAAGACATGAACCAATCCAAGTTTGGTTGCGGGGTGAATGAATCCATAATTGCTTTGTCAATTTATATTTTTTCTGTGATACTTTTGACGTAAATAATAATATTGAAGAATATTATACTGTAGGTTATACGTAAGTTATAGGTTAGATTTTTGCGTCACCGAGAGCAGAAACTGTTTACAATGAGACGTGGTTCCCGGACACGACACTGGCGGCGCTGATAGTTGGGTACAACAATATGGTTGCCAATTCAAATTTTTCGAGAAAAATTAGAGTCAAAGAATATTTTTTTGCAGCGTCAATATTCCTTTAAAAAAAAAACTGTCTTGGGAAATACATTATTTTTTTATCCTACTTTCGAATAAAAAAATTTAAAAAAAACATGCAAGTTCTCTATTATTTTTCTTTGTGATTTTCGATAGGTTGTATTTCAGTTAAAAATGGTCGTATCGAGGTCATAAGAAATTAATTTTTAAGCTCCAAGATTCTAGTTTTCAGACCTTCTAGTCAAAAATTTGTAGGGGCTACGATTCTTACAAAATTTTAAGAAATGGCGCGGACGAAAATATTTACAGATTTCTTATCTTATTATTTTTGGTCCACGGGCTTGAACAATTTGTTTACAGCTAAACAAATACATGGGCCAGGTAGCCTGTTTGTCCAGCGTCAATTTCATTTTTTTCTACATTGATTTCTCACCGAGATATCCGACTTATTTGAATGAAAAAGGATGTTATTGTCTTAAACCACTGATATCTCAGGAACCAATATCCATAAAGAAATTAATCGGGCAGTTTTGGAAACAGCAAAAAATTTCCTCCAAGATTCCCTCAAGAGTTTTGGGAATTATTTTTCCACCCTCAAAATGCAGTTGAAAAAAGTACGAAAAAGAGACTTTTTCCTTTGATTTGGTAAATGCAGCTTTGCTAATATTTATGGGAAGGCTAATGTTTTAAGGAATTTTTACAGTTCAATGTACCCCCAATAACCCTGTAATTTTTCAGATCGATCCATCGAATGGTTTTTCCAGACAGATTGATCAAAATTTCAAAAAAAACTAATGGAGCAAGGTTTCTATTCCTGAACATCGGGTAATCTTCTTAAAAATGGGAAAATTGATTTTTTTTTACTTTTTTTTTTTACAATTCTGCATCTGTTATCGGTTAAATTTGAAAAAAAAAAATTTTATACCTTTAAAATTTTTTTAATTGATTGATTTTTTCAAAGTTAACCGCTAATAGATGCAGAATTGTAAAAAAAAAATCGAAAAAAATAAATTTTTCTACTTTTAAAAAGATTACCCGAAGTTTAGACACAAAACCCGATTCCTTTAATTTTTTTTAAATTTTAATCATTCGGGCTGGAAAACCCGTTTAATGGATCGATCTTCAAATTTACATGGCTATTGTGAGTACATTGTGCTGTGAAAAATCCTTAAAATATTAGCCTTCCCATCAATATTAGCAAAGCTGCAGTCGATTTACCAAATCAAGGGAAAAATACACTTTTTTCCACTTTTTCCAACTGCATATTAAGAATAGAAAAATAAAAAATTTTCAAAAAATTTTCAAATAATCTTGTAGGAAATTTATTCCAGTTTTCGACACTGCTCGATTAATTCCTATGCGACCATTGTTTGTTGAGATATCAGTGGTTACCAGCGTAAAAAAAAAGAATCTTCCCAAGGATCTTGTAAAGAATCTTCCAAAGAATCTTGCAAAGAGTCAAGCATTGGATCCGGAACAATACTCTTTAAAAGATTCTTGGAAAGACTATCTACTTCGAGGTTGCAAATCTTGTTAAGAACATTTCCAATAATCTAGTTCCAGATACAATCTTTTCAAGATTCTACGAAATATTGTTTACAATACTATTGTCAAGATTCTTTGTAAGATTTTTCATGAAGATTATCGGAAAGATTTTTTACAAGATTCTTGGAAAGACTATTTACTTCGAGGTAAGAAATCTTGTAAAGAATCTTTCCAATAATCTTGTTCCGGATCCAATCTTTGCAAGAATCTACGAAAGATTCGTTACAAGACTCTTGTCGAGATTCTTTCAAAGATTTTTTGGAAGATTCTTTAATTCGTTACGGAAACGAATCTTTCCAAGAATCTTGGGAAGAATATTGTTCCGGATCCCATAATTGACTTTTTACCAGAATCTTTGAAACATTCTTTATAAGACTCTGTGAAAGATTCTTTTTTGCCATACAAAAATCGTTCGGTTTCTTTGAAACCTCACATAAAACTAAAAGCTGACAAATTCGAGCTATTTTTTGAAAAAAAAAGAAATTTGAAGAATCGAAAAACTTTATCTAGGAAAAGACAGCAAATCAAGAATAAAGATGAAGAATGACCCTTATTGCCAAAATCCGTTTTAACAAGGCGTTAAATCTTGCAAACAATCATTCAAAATCTTGGAAAGATTCATTTACAGGATCTTGAAAAGAACAAAATTATTTCCAGGATTCTTGCGTCCGGTCAGCTTTTACAGACTGTACAAGATTCTTTACATCAGTCTTTCTAAGATTTTTCCAATTAATCTTTTCAAGATTAGTCCAATTATTCTTTCCAAGATTCAACGCCATGTTAATACGGATTTTGGCCATGAGGGTCATCTTTACTTTTGATTTGCTATCTTTTTTCATAAGTGGAGTTTTTCGATTTTGTCAAGTTTATTCTCTTTAGAAAATTGACTCGTTTTTAGTTTTTCGCGAGGTGTCAAAGGAACTCAATGATTTTTGCATAGAAAAAAAGAATCTTCACAAGAATCTTGTAAACAATCTTTCAAAGATTCTTATAAAGAGTCAAGCATGGGATTCAGAACAAGACACTTTACAAGATTATTGAAAACATTCGTTACAAGATTCTTTCCAAGATTTGTTTATGTAACAAATTGAAGAATCTTTCAAAAAATCTTGCAACGAATTCTGACAAGAGTCTTGTAAAGAATATTTCGTAGAATCTTGGAAAGATTGTATCCGGAACAAGATTATTGGAAAGATTCTTTACAAGATTTTTAACCTCGAAGTAAATAGTCTTTCCAAGAATCTTGTAAAGAGTCTTGTTTCGGATCCAATGCTTGAGTCTTTTCAAGATTTTCAGAAAGATTCTTTACAAGATTCTTTGCAAGATTATTTGCAATATTCTTGGAAAGATTATTTTTTTCTATGCGAGTAAGGACAAAAGCCGCGAGAAATCTACGTAGAAAAAAGATAAAAAAGGAAATTGAAGCTGGAGAAACAGGCTACCTGGTCCATGTATTGGTTGAGCTGGAAAAAAAATTCCAAGTCCGTGGACCAGAAAGAAGAAGGTAAAAATTAAAAAAAAAATTCTTCCGCGCCATTTATTAAAATTTCGTAAGGACCGTAGCTCCTAAAATTTGTTGACTAAAAGATCTGAAAACTAGAATCTTTGAGTTTCAAAATCCTTATTTATGACCTTTATACGACCATTTTTCACTGAAATACGGCATGTCGAAAAACACCAAAAAATTTGGAAATTTCTCTTGCTCCCTTAATTGTTGTGCTTAGTGTATATAAAAAATGTTGACTTGCATCGAAGAATTTAATGCGCTGAATGCAACTTTTTAATAAGGTACCGGCGGCAACAGAACGGTAAGTGATGACGATAAGTAGGTTACCGATAAGCTTAACTTTTTCCTAAAAGGGCGATTGAGCTATAGGGACACTTTGGGTGTACACTGCCTGGCCTTGTACAATGCAGTGGCTGCCCATGTCCTACTCGTCTTATCTCGAACTGTGGGCTTCAATACCACGAGTGGGTGCATCATCAGGGTCGTCGCGAGTTGGTTTATGGGTATGGGTGTAAAAAAATGTATGTACCTGTAACGCACATGTGTGACGCGTGAAAAGAAACATCACGAAATGCATCATTAATTTCATATTGATGTAATATAACAAAGTTTTTGTGTTGGTGATATGGATAATTCATAAATTACTATTGCAACGGTAAATATGTATTCCAAATCTACTTTCGACCCCGTTAACGTGACAGATTTCCGTTATTGCGGGTTTAACACTTGATCCGAGTAATTGGCAATCGGCGGCCAATGCTACAAATATGCGGAAAAGGGCAAATCACTTGATGGCGGCATTGTGGGATAAGCAGGAACGATTGCGTCTAACACGAATAAAGTAAAAGACGATAATTCCGGGTTACGACACATAACAGACAAAGAAGTTGACGGTTTGCAGAGTAAGTTGAAAAAATAGGTACCGATGCCTGATACGTGCCTATGTTTACGTGCCATCAATGTCAGCGTGCATATCGCTACTGTAATGGTTTTGTGTGTGTATTTACAGAAGCTTGCATGATATTACAATCCCAGCAACGATTGCCTACTATGAAGGTCCGAAAAACTGCCGTGATTCGCGAATGGATATCAGAGAAGTTGCGCGCGGAACGAAGATATTATAACAAAATTCTTGAAAAAGCGAAGTCCAAACAATTGTCCGGTACCGACTGCTCCTCTAGCGCGGAGACTGTGCTGCCACTTGAAATTTATTGTCGCGAGATACAGAACCAGACGGCGTCGACCGCGCGTACCCGTTTAAAAAAAAGGAAGTCTTCGAAGTTCCACTACAAACATCACAAGGTAACCTAGAATCTTTACCGTATAAAATTAGTCATGACACCCAAAACATCCCACGTTGTAGAAGACGCAGTGAAATCGAATTGCGAAGAACTTATTTCATTGCTTCAACCGTCGCGATACCGTGGCATATTTGGCGAAAAAATCATCAGAAGTAGCCATCTATACAGCTGGAAACAAATCGAATTGCTAACAGGATGGACGGAAATTAAACTCAGAAATATTTTTTCCGATGATTGTTCAATTACAATCGACGGTACGAAAGTTTATTATTTACACGACGTTCACCGAGGGCATAGCCCGTGTCTCTGCATGAAATCTTGTTGGAACCCGTACGTAGGAAAATTACGACTTGTCGAGTGTCATTGGGAATGCAAAATGATGCTAGCCATTGAAGAATGGGTGGCGCAAGGTACAACTGAGCTTAACGAAAGTGACATACTCGACGGGATGAAATGTAAAGATCCGCCGGAAGTAATCAAGTACTTGCTTGACAAGTATACATTAACCACTGCAATTATTACGGAACACGGGAAAAACATAAGAAAGTAAGTTGTACAAACGTAGCACGGAATAATAATAGCCACTGCTTATGTAACACTGCGTATCTTTAATGGGTAGGTTTCGTGCCAATAAACTAATGCGAGTTTTCGTATATCGAGAATTGTACTCCGAATCTCCAAAAGATTACGAAGAATTGAAACAACTTTGTCAGCATCAAAATTTCCATAGTACAGTAATAAAATGCTTCATTTACGAATAAACCGTATCATTGATGTTATTTTGTTAATTTCAAATGTCTTTATTGTTGCAGGTAAAAAGCTCTCGCGCCTGGTAGATATTGTACGGAGTTTCGGTACCGTTCAATTTAACGAATCAACGGGATAAGGTCAAATTGTTTTTAATGGCACAATACCGACATTTCATTCCAGGGAAATTGTTCGAAGAAACTACGCCCACTACTGCAGTACCAATTAACACAAACTTAATTGCAATGGAATGAGTTGCGTAATTTTATTAATGAAAAAAAGGATGCATGAGGATGTAAAAGCTGGTATAATATTAATTACTCCGTTATTTATTGAAAAATGTGAGAATACACATATCAACATATATATATTTGTTTAGTGGAATTTATTAGGGCTATTTTATAAATGTAATGACAGTTTTTAAGACTTCTGGTAGTTTATCAGTTGTTAATAAAAAATAACTAAAAAGTTAAAAATAATTTTATTCCGATTGGATATAAGTTTGCAAATAAAAGCGTGTTACACCCTCTTCTTTTCTTCTTCTGTTCAAATGTAACTTCAAATGAAAACTTATTTCCAATCGGAATAAAATTATTTTTAACTTTTTAGTTATTTCTTATCAACAACTAATAAAAGCTTGTTTAAAGGGTGTAGCAGGATAAGAATGGTGAATCGACCCCCCGCCAAATTTGTGTCGCCGATTTTTTCCAAAGTTCCTAATCCAAAAAATCAATTTTGTGCAAAATTATAGCTTTCCACTTCGATGCCGAGGAGTCCTCCTGCAAAAAAAGTGTTTTTTCCGATTTTTGTATATTTTAAATACCAAGAGGCAACTGAAATTTTTTAAAAAATTCAGAAAAATCAAAAACATGTCAACGTTCATGGAAATTTTTTTAATTTTTTTTTAATGCTAAATTCTATTTGTAATCATAGAATCTTTCTTTAAAAACATTATTTTGTAGCGAAGAGATTTTTCTACTATTATGACAAAAATTGACACGATTTGACTTTTCATTCCCTATATTTCAAAAAAAATCATTCCCACAATTTGCCCTGCAGCACATTGGAAAAAAATGAAAATGACAACATTTCTCATTTTTCATTGTAAATCCATAGATAAATCATTCTTAAGGTTTAATTAATGGGTGATCATGGCTGCAGTAATTGTGAGACATAACAAGTACAGTCAACTCTCATCTATTTTACCGCCAGCTATTTTACATCGTCGGCTATTTTACGAAAACATGACCAGCTATTTCACCGAAGTATCCTTCCCCTATCCTCTACTCTATTCTCCTCTCTGTTAACAGTCGTGATGTCGCGCTTTGCCGTGAGATGTCGCCACCATTTCTATCAGTGGTGGGGAACCCCTCACGCCGTAAAATAAGTGGCGAGCGTCAGTTCCGACCATGTAAAATAGGTGAGAGTTCACTGTAGATGTAAACAATACGATTTTATAGTTAATTTTAGTTTATTCATGCCTCCTATTTATATTGCTACATATTAGTCTTCATCGCTATCCCTGTTTATCATGGCATTGACCTCTTCAACATCGAAGAGTTCTGTTTCCTATTTTCTAGCGATATAATATCTCATTTTCAATGGAAAATGAGAAATTTTTGTCGTTCTTATTTTTTTTTCACCGTGTTGCAGGTCGAATTTTGGGATATTTTTTTGAAATTTAAGGAATGAAGAGTAAAATCATGTTAATTTTTGTCATAATTATAGAAAAATCGCTTTGCCACAAAATAATGTTTTAAAATAAAGATTTGATGATTAACAATAAAGTTTAACATGGAAAAAAAATTTATATTTTTTCCTATTAACATTGCCATGTTTGTAGTTTTTCAGAATTTTTAAAGTTTTTTCGGTCTTCTCTTAGTATTTAAAAAATGCAAACATTGAAAAAACTTTTTTTTTAGCCGAAGACCCATCGGCATTGATATAGAAAGCTGTAATTCTGCACGACATTGTTTTATTAAGTTAGGAAGTTTGGAAGAAATCGGTATCACTAAATTCGGTGGGGGCCGATTCACCATTCTTATCCCGCTAAACCCTTTCTCATGATTCATTGGAAATCTATAAATGAATCATGCTTTCGGTTTAATTAATCGGTGCTCATGGCTGGAAAATAGGAAACAGAACTCTTCGATGTTGAAGAGGTCAATGCCATGATCAACAGCGATAGTGATGAAGACTAATATGTAGCAACATAGATAGTAGAGGTGAATAACCTTAAATTAGTAATAAAATCGGACTGTTTACATCTAATTGTTATGTCTCATAACTACTCCAGCCATGATCACCCATTGATTAATTGAACCTTAAGACTGATTTATGTATGGATTTCCAATGAAAAATGAGACTTGTCGTTTTTATTTTTTGTCAATGTGTTGCAGGTCGAATTTTGGGATTTTTTTAAATGTAGGGAATGAAAAGTCAAATCATGTTAATTTTTTCATAATAGAAGAAAAATCTCTTCGCTACAAAATAATGGTTTCAAAGGAAGATTCGATGATTAAAAATAGAATTTAGCATGAAAAAAATATATTAAAAAATTCCATCAACGTTGACATGTTTTTGATTTTTCAGAATTTTTAAAGATTTTTCGGTCACCCCTTGGTATTTAAAATATGCAAAAATCGAAAAAACAGTTTTTTAGCAGAAAGACCCCTCAGCATCCATGTAGAAGCTGTAATTTTGCACAAAATTGTTTTTTTAGGTTAGGAACTTTAAGAAAAATCGACGACACAAAATTTGCTGGGGGCCAATTCACTTTTCTTATCCGGGGGCCAATTCACTCATCACACCCTTTTTTATTTTATTTATTTTTTACTTTTTAGTATTTATTGTCATAAATAACTAGTTTAGTAATTTATATCTGGTTTCGCATAATGTCTTGAAAAAAAAAAGTTTTGCGACATTTGTTAGACAAAATTTTTTCACACAATTAATTTCCAAGATTTTACTGCAAAATATACGCAAAACAATTTATTTGCAAAAAATTTGCAAATTTTTTGTGATAATATTGCATTGCCATCCGATTTACATATGCATGACAAATTTTAACTCAATCGGAAACCGAAAAGTGGGTCAATGTCACTTGCAAGATTTCATTACAGACAGACACCAGAACAGATGAAACTAAATAAAAGCTTGTAATAAAAAAGCCCTGTTGCAGAGTTTTACGTAGACGGGTATTTGAAGACCGCCCTGAAAATTACCCTACTATATACAATATACATATGTACAGGGTGTCACAAGAGTGACAGGACGGTAAAGTATTTCCTCTGCTAAGATATGTTTCAAAAAGGTCAAGGTCATTCTTGGAGTTACATTTTACGACGAATTCAATTGTGACCTTAATTTTGACCTTGGCGATAACCTTCAAGATTATTTAAAGGTCAACTTTGTTTTTTAAGTGGAATCGCCCTTTTTGACATCGGCAATCGATAGAGCGGAAAATTTCACTTTCAAATATGTACTTAGCCCATAGGTTCATTTTGAACTTGGAGTTTCTCTAAAGTCAATTAAACTTAAGGAAGGGTGGATATCTCTGGGAAATTTAACGACGTGCATTTAGTAGTGACCTTGGTGATAGTCTTGGAAGTGATTTCAAGGTCAACTTTCTTTTGTATGGTACCGATATTTTTAAATTCCGAAATTAAACTTATTCCATAAAAGATGATTGATTTTTTATCAATCTTTTAATGTAAATGTAAAACTGTCTATTCTATTGATTTAAGAACTCAGAACTACCCGACCCGCCAGAAGTTTGGAAACACTAGCCCCGATTCCACTCCGCACAAAAAGCTCTGCTCTTTTAAAAATGAAGATATTTTGATTCGCCAAACGGCGTCTTAAAGGGTACATATTCAGTTTTATTTCGCTTTTTGAAACAAAAATTTTCGTTTTTTTTTAACTTAGTACGCCTGTTCAGAAAAGCGTGTAGTTGCCAGAGCTCCCGCGAGAGACCCTCAGTAAACGGTCGAGCTCTCGCTGGACTCTGCATTACCCGTGGCTCTCGCGACTCTATCCCCTCCAAACGGCGGCTCTCTCGCGGCGATCGATCATCGCCTCGTCACTTCGTTCTGGCGAGCCCTTCGATCATCATTGATTATCGGCCATTTTTTGACATGGTTCAATTTCTTTCTATTCGCGAGCTCTTGGACGATTTACGACCGGCCAAGAGCGATAACGGTTCGGTTTCCTTCGTCAACCTCACGGATAGCAATTTCTTCGATTCGGTGCGGTCAACTTCGACAATTCGCGAGGAAAACTTCCCACGCGATTATTATTCGCACGACACGTGGCGTCGTTCGCGACGTCCGCCATTTTTTGGCCTCTCTTCGATCGCACAGAGTCATCGCCGAGGCGATGCTCATGAACATTTTTGAAACATTGATTATACCCTTTGTGAATCCACTAATTATTTTTGAACGTTAACCATTCGTTAATAAAACCGAAATATTGTGTGCACGCGAGTGAGTTTTTTCATCGCCCGCAACGAACTTCCGGCCACTTCGATTCCTTCTCTCTTCCGCATTTCTCGCCCAATTTCCCAACCAGGTCAATTCTGGGACTTTTCCGAACAACGCCCTTTGAAACATGATCATTTTTCGGCTTTTTTTAAACATTGCAATTTTGGCGCACGACCTATGACAATTTATTTCGCCTGTATTTTGCATGAAAAACTTGTGGTGGGGAGTATTAGCTTCAATTTCGTTGTTTCAAAAGTTTCGTACAATTACTTTTCAGAAAAATATTTATTTTTTCGCAGTAAAAGGCCATTTTTATAAAATGTAGCGTAACTCTAAAACTACTGGGTTTTTGTGAAATCACGTAAAATGGTCAAAAGTTACATACAATTAGTCTGGATTCAATTAAATTTTTTGATATTTTTTTTCAACTTTTTTTTCTCTAATTTTTCATGTAAACAAAGTTTTTTTTTCATCTTAAACAATTGGGTCTCTTACCTCTTATACACGTATTTTTCAATGAAAAAGTAGTGTAGATGATGTTTTTCAGTCCGAAAGTTGCATGCGATCATTCTGGATTTAATGCAATTATTTTTTAATTTTTGTTTCAAATTTTTTTTCCATCATTTTTCCTGTCAACTAGACATTTTTTCATCTTAAACAATCGAGACTCTTACCTCATTTACACGGTTTTTTTAAAATGAAAAAGTCATGTAGATGAGGTTTTTCGATGAAAAAGCTATCCCTAGCCAGCAGTGCGACCGCTAAAGTGACCAACAAAGCGACAGGTCGTTTTGTGACAAAAATTGACCGCTGAAGCGACCGGAAAAGCGACCAATCAAATTGTTTCGAGGTTCGGTCGTTTCACAGTTGTAAAACCTGAAAAGCGACTGACAGTTTCGTACATCCATCGAACGGTCGCTTTTCGGTTTTGCAGCGGAAAAAGCGACCGATCAATTTTTTTTTGTCGCTCAGTTGTTTGCATTTTTAAAACCACAAGTGTCAGTTTAAAAAATGCAAAAATGCAAACAACTGAGCAACAACAAAAATGATTACGGTTTTGCAACCGTGAAACGACCGAACCTCGAAAAAATTTGATTGGTTGCTGTTCCGGTCGCTTCAGCGGTCAATTTTTGTCACAAAGCAACCGGTCGCTTTATTGCTCGCCCTAGCAGTTTTTCTAGAAAGCGACGGTGGCACTGCTTGGTAGGGATGCAGATGACGTTTTTCGATGAAAAAGCCGTGTAGATAAGGTAAGAGACCCAATTGTTTGAGATAAAAAAAATCTCGTTTACAAAAAAGATTATTTAAAAAAACATTGCAAAAAATCTAACACGGCGTGCTGCTCATTTGCAGCATATTTGCAGCCCGGCGTGCTGCACACTTACAGCATATTTGCAACACGGCGTGCTGCACATTTGCAGCATATTCGCAGTTCACAATGCTTTAAACCTTGTTTTGACATTATATTGGCGTCACGTTGCGCTGCGTATTTGCAACGTTTTCGCAGCACGTCGTGGCGTAAATGTGCCGTGTCGTATTGCATCAAGCTGAATTTTGTTTAAATATTAATCGGACTTTACTCAAATGCCCTTGGCGTCGCTTAATCGCATGTGAGAACAATAGCGAGGGGTGTGCGACACGTTGTGACGGGTAGCTGAACTACAATAAAAACAGCACGACGTGCTGCAAATAAGACGCAAAAACGCAGCACGCCGTGCTGCAATTAAGACACAAATATGCGGAACAGCGTGCTGGTATTTTGCTGCATTCTAACGTTAGATCTTAACATATAGTAATAACGCAAATCTGACGGCACGTGGCGTCAATATGCTGCTTAATTCGGAAGTAGAAAGCTACTTAATTGTGACACGCTATGCCGTCAGAATTGCGTTACTGTGCCGTCATGCGATTTTCTACAACCCGTTTGTCTATCTGGGTAGCGGTACATATCTCTCTACACATTTTTAACACGATTTATTCGCCCATTTCTGAGAAAATCACGTTTGAAGTCAGGACTCATAATACGTATTCCCTATACCTGGCCAATAAAACGCGCATGGTTTTTTTTTTTAATGCATTTGACTCGTCCCTGTAAATCCGATAAAAAACTAAGAAGTGGCAAAGGAAAAAATTAGGAATTTTTTAGATTTTTCGTCAGAACTTTTTACTCATAGGAGTTATTGATAGAGATGAAAGAAGTTAGATATTTATTACGAAATCTCTCGTACGACGGCTGAGAAGAGAGCGTTATGGCAACATTGCGTTCGATAGTGTTTCGGCGTGTATACACGGAGAGAATTTTATACGCAAATTGTTATGCATTTTAGTACTGCGGTACCATATTGACATTAGTAGAAAAATTACTATGTACATAGCAAACCCTGATAGACATTTGGCGCTGCATTGTCGGCAATAGGACGGCACGCCGCGGCCCGTGGCGTCAGTGAGCAGCTTTCTACGTCCGCATTAAGGAGGTTCGGTGGTGACTATGCTTGACAGCTATGAGTATTTTGTGCTGCAAGACCGCTGCATTTTAGATCAGTAGATATGGTCTATTTTTCGAGAAATATTTTTTATGCATTGAATTTCTGGATTCCTTTTATTTTTACGATATCGATAGAAACGTAATAATATACGGCTTGACTTCAGTGGTATGTCGCATCTTCGACGTTTGGCATCGTTTTTCATAACTAAATTGTGTTACTGTCCCATCATGTAAATTCCCATCAGCACGTTCGTCTATCTGGGATATATATATACTGGCAGAAAAATTAAGGTGCCTCAGTTATTAAAAAAATAATAAAAAAATTTGCGGCTTCACACATCCATATTTTTATCTCGTGTAGAAAATGTCCAATACGAAATTCAAATTTTCGCGGGTATGCGGCGCTGCCACACCTCAAGCAAGATGGTTGTCCTCACGTCACGGGAGTCTTGCTCCACGAATATTTTTGACATTTTGGACTTTATATTTGCAAATTTATTATTTATTATGCGATAAACTCTCTAATTTGAAGGTGTCTTTTTTATCGCAAAGATTCAACGAATACAACCGCTAGTTTTATTTACGCGCATCTTGGCTCCAAGTAGTATCAAAAAATCGATTTCTGAGTGGAAAACGAGATTTTGTCGCTCACGTGTGGTAAATTCACTGACTTCAATAATTAATATTTCGGAAACTATGCGATACATCTCGTGCAAACTTCGCAGTTGCATGTATGAAGGTTTCGACAATTCTATTTAAAAAAATTGGATTTTTATCTTGGAGTCGCTACGATCACCGAACCTCCTTAAGCTACGTTATGGCGACACCCAATGCTGTATGGCCGCATTAAGCTGCGTTATGACGACACGTAAATGCTTCACCACGGCGTGCTGCGTATTTGCAGCATATTCGCAGCAAACTCTGCTCTTAAACCTTATTTTGACGTTATATTGGCGTCACGTTGTGCTGCGTATCAGTGCAGCCAGATCGGGCGTAAAATCGACCCCCACTCTGCGGCTTTGCGCGGTGCCACACAATGATGGCCGCCCGGGTCTGTGAGCGAACGACGTTCGTGTCGCTTCGGGAGAGCCGAGCGCGGCCGAAGCGTCGACCCCTCGCGCGCTGTTGTTCTCCCACCCCATGGCGTCAGATACACGAACACACGTAGAAGTCGCACGTCCGTGTGCGACTACAATGTAAGCCGAAGCCGAAGCTGCCGAGGGCCCGGGCTCCGCGGAAAAACGCGGGGAGACTCGAGGCGTGACGTCACCCGGGATCACGAGCGGGTTTTTTAAAATGTTCGGAAAAGTGCCTGAATTGATCTGGTTGGGAAATTGGGAGAAAAAGGTGGAAGATTGAAAGGCCGGAAGTTCGATGCGGACGAAGAAAAAACTCACTCGCGTGCAAACAATATTTCGGTTTTTATTAATAAAGGGTTAAAGGTCAAGAATAATGATTATAATATTCAAAGAAGTCGGTCTTTTCGCAGTGGCGTTGATCACGCGAAATCGAAGCAAGGCCGGAAAATGGCGGTCGGATCGTTCGACGCCACGTGTCGCGCGAATAACTTTTCTCGCGAATTATCGAAGTGAACCGCACCGAATCTAAGGAAATACTTTCCGTGAAATTATCGAAGGAAGCCGAACCGTTAGCGCTCTTGGCCGGTCGTAAATCGTCCAAGAGCTCTTGAAAAGAAAGAATGAAAACCGCGGAGTGAAAAATGGCCGAAAATCGATGATAATCGAAGGGCTCGCCAAAACGAAGTGACGAGGCGATCATCGATCACCGCGAGAGAGCCGCCGTTTGGAGGGGATAGAGTCGCGAGAGCCACGGGTAATGCAGAGTCCAGCGAGAGCTTGACCGTTCACTGAGGGTCTCTCGCGGGAGCTCTGGCAACTACACGCTTTTCTGAACACACTCCCCGCCTTCGGCAAACTCCGTTGACGAAGAGTCCGTCGGCAGAACGCATAATTTTGCGACCGGCCGCTTGAAGGTGGAAGTTGCCGTTCGAAGTGTGACGACTCGAGTGAGGCCGTCTTCGCCAGGGTGAAGTTCGAGGATCCACGCGAGTGGCTACCGCGTCGGAGGAAGTCTTTCGTCGGTTATGAGAACGAGTGACCCCACTCGTATCTCATTCGAAGGATGATGCCATTTTGAAGTAGAGAGACTTTGATGGAGGTACTCTCTTGACCATCTCTGCCACAAGTGCTGAAGCCGTGCCTGAAGAAGTTGCCACCGAGACAACCGAGATTCCGCCGTTGAAGTCAGAGATGGCTCAGGCACTGTAGTAAGTGCCTCACCGACGATGAAGTGACCCGGAGTTAAGGATGACAAGTCCTCCGGGTCGTCCGAGAGAGCACAAAGCGGCCTTGAATTGAGCACTGCCTCGACTTGCGTGAGAAGAGTCGTAAATTCTTCATACGTAAGTGCAGTCTCACCGATGACCCGCCGAAGATGATATTTGGCCGATTTCACGGCAGCCTCCCATTTTCCACCCATGTGAGGGGCTGCCGGGGGATTGAAGGACCACTTTGTGCCAAGGCTGGTTAATGCGGAAATGGTGTGACTCAATTCCATTGAGCCAGCCTTGAAGAGAGCCTGAAGAGTGGCATCTGCACCGCTGAAGTTCGTTCCACAGTCACTATACAGCGTGTGACAAATGCCCCGTCGACCAGAGAACCGCCGATATGCTGCGATGAAGGCTTCTGAAGTGTAGTCCGTTACCAATTCGAGGTGCACCGCTGAAGTAGAGAAACAGACAAAAACTGCGAGATAACCCTTGTATGTTTTTGCTGCTCTTCCTCGCCAAGTCTTAACCGTGAAGGGTCCAGCATAATCTAAGCCCGAATGAAGGAAGGCACGTGAAGGTGTGACTCGTGGCGAGGGAAGTTGCCCCATCAACTGCTGAGCTCTGAGGCCTCGAAACCGTGCGCAAGTGGTGCAGCGAAGAATGTATGATCGTACTGGCGCTCGACCACCCAAAATCCAGTACGATCTGCGGAGATAGGCCAGTGTTGCTTGTGTGCCGCCGTGAAGGGTCCGGAGATGGGCATTTGAAATTATCAATGTAGTTAGCCGTGAATTCCGAGGCAAGACAGGTGGATGTTTCGCCTCGGAGTGAAGGATCGAATGCTGGAGGCGTCCACCCACACGAAGGACTCCGAGTTGGTCGATGAAAGGTGTGAGGGCGGCCATTGCATTGCTCCGTTGAAGTGTCGCTCCGCTTGAAATTATCCGTAGCTCAGCAGTGAAGTACGACTGTTGGATGAGGCGTATCCAGAAAATTGTTGCGTCTTCCAGGTCTCCCGGTGATATCGGGTTGGTCATTGAAGTATGTGGAACTCGCCTGAAGCGGCCAAGAGCTCTTTTGCAAATGGCCGTGATTCGAAGTAGCCGATTTAGGGACGAATATCGCTCCAGAAGGTCCCAAACCGGTAGAAGAGCCCCTGAAGTTGAAGTGAAGGCGAGACCTGGACGCTGTTCGAGGTCGCAGTCGGTTACGACCTCGAACGACGAAGTGGGCCAACTGGTGCAAGGCTGCGAAAGCCAGGTTGGTCCATTTTACCAGAGGGGATGCCGAGAAAGTTGCCGAGGTGTCATTCTGCGAGACGCACAGTCTGCGGGATTTTCCTTGCCTGAAATGAAGCGCCACGTCGCTTGCGAAGTGATTTCTTGGATTGAAATAACTCGATTTCGGACAAAGTCCTTCCAACGAGCCGAAGGCGACGTGATCCAAGTTAAGGTTACCGACGAGTCGGTCCAAAGGAACACTGGAACAGTTCCAAGTTCGAGTGTCTTCTGGACGTACGAAACCAGCCGTGAAAGAAGTAATGCGGCGGTGAGCTCAAGCCGCGGAATTGTCAGTCGCTTGAGAGGTGCAACCTTCGTCTTTGAAGCGACAAGCGTGATGGTTGAAGAGCCATCATCTGAAGTTGAACGAAGGTAAACCACGGCTGACATGGCCAATTGCGAGGCGTCCGAAAAACCGTGAAGCTGAACCGTTGCCGAGGGTTTTAGTTGAAGCCACCGAGGGAGAGAAATGAGCGAGAGATCCGCCAAGTTCTCTCGGAAGTGAAGCCACCGTTGTTGAAGCGAAACCGGAAGAGGGTCGTCCCAGTGAAGTTTTGCCAACCAGAGCTCTTGAAGAAACATCTTTGCCGTGATGATGATTGGCGAAATGAAGCCCAACGGATCAAATAGTTGCGCCGTTTCCGAGAGGATTGTCCGTTTTGTCACAGATTGACTGAAGTTCGGCTGAAGCGTGAACTTGAAGTGGTCGGTTTGGGGGTTCCAAACGAGCCCAAGAAGTTTGACGCTGGAGTCCTCTGGTTGAATCACGACTGCGTGTGATTCTGAAGTGGGATGGCTCACCCTTTGAAGAAGTTCCGTGGAGTTTGACGACCATTTTTGAAGTGGAAAGCACCCTTGGTTGCAGATCTCCTGAAGTTGACGTGAGGATGCTTGAAGTTCCGCCGTTGAATCGGCACCTCCGAAGATATCATCGACGTACCTGCCCTTCGTCAACGGAAGTACCGCCAATGGAAAGTTGTGCCCTTCGTCCTCGACAAGTTGCAGCATGACTCGAATTGCCAAGAACGGGGCGCAACTGAGGCCGTACTTGACGGTGGTGAGGCAGAAGGGGAAGATGTGCTCCTGCTCATCAACCCACAGGATCCGTTGAAGGTTCCAATCATCCAAATGAAGGTTGATTTGACGGTACATCTTTGTGATGTCCGTCGCGAAGATGAAGCGATGCCGTCGGATCCAAAGAAGTACGTCAGAAGTGTCCTGTTGAAGTTTGGCGCCCGTGTAGAGGAGGTCGTTAAGCGAGACACCACTGCTCGTCTTGCACGACCCGTTGAAGACCACTCGAAGCTTGGTGGTGGTACCGTGAGCCCGAACAACACCGTGATGGGGCAAATAATGCACGGGAGTTGAAGCTGGCCCAGTAGAAGCTCGCACCATGTGATACAACGTCTCGTACTCCTGAAGAAAACCGTGATACAACTCTCGATAAGTTGAATTACGCGAGAGCCGCTTTTGAAGTTGAAGAAGGGAGCGCCACGCTGCCATGAAGGAATCCCCGAGAGACGATGGTGAAGTGTTGAGAGGAAGGCGAACTGTAGATCGCCCGTCTTCGTCTCGCGAATGCGTGTCCTTGAAGTGTTGTTCACAGGAGGAATCCTCGGGCTCAGATATAGAGGCTGAGTCCGACGGAATTTTCTCCTGTTCCCAGAAATTTCTAAAGCAAGGAAGCGAACTCATTATCAATTGAAGTGTGCTGAATACGAACCGAGCTTGAAGTAGAATCAGACATTAAAGAGTGGGTGACGGTGGTAGCTCCCCGCGTGCGGCTAGCTGACTGACTCCCAATTCCAAGATATTAATTCAGGCGGCCATTCTTTCCAATCGAAGAAGTTGAATCGTACGTTCCGAAATAAACGCAAGTTCAGCAATGGGATCGATTGAGAACCGAACTCGATGTGAACTGCCAGAAGAAGAGGTCAGAGTTGCCTGGCTCGTTGCCAGCAAAACTGAAGGCCGAATATCCAGATTGGTAGAAGCACTCTTCGAAGTTACCGTAGAATTGAAAAAATCGGAAGTGGCCGAAATCAGAAGTTGTACCGGTGTATCCAGCGAGCCAGACGAAGCGTCGCATTGACGGTTGCTGAATGGTATCGGAGAATTTCACTGAAACTAATCCCGAAGACAACCACGAGATCGAATATTGACCGGTCGTAAATCGTTCAACATCTTTCTCAGGAAAGAAGACCGCGAATGAATGATGAATTTCCGTTCACTCGGAGTGAATGGTAGGACTCGAGAAACTGAAGTGACTGAAGTCATCAAAGAAAATCGCACTGAATTTAATCTTTAATATCTCCGATGAAGTGAAGCACGAGGAGACAGCGAGATTGAAGAATAACCGGGCGTAAATCGGTTACCTTTTTTCTCGTTGAAGAAGGGCCACGCGCGAAGCAATGAAAAATATCGATGCGTAGCACGGAAACGAAAACCCACGAACACGCAACTCGGCGAAGATATCGAAGCGAAAGTTCGTGTAACGCGCACTTGAAGCGAAGAAAATCCAAACCCGTGAAGAATTCACGAGCGCGCGAAGTCACTGTCTCTCTCCTGCTAACGCGTGTCAGAGAGCGCGAGGATGGCGACGAAGCACAAGCGCGCGAAAGAAATCACAACCACGCGAAGAGTCACGTGACACGCATACACGCTCGAAAACCGAGACCGTCTGTGGCGAGCGTATGCTCACAAGGTTGGTAACTGCGAAAAACGCGCACACACTCGATGTTGCGAGAATGTTTGTGTAACGCGCTCGAAAAAATCAGAAACCAGAAAACCGAAAACACAACGAAGTACGCGCACACACTCGGCGACGAGAATGTTCGTGTGACGCACTTGAAAAAAAAACAAAAACCCGAAGAAAAACGAAGTACGCGCACTAACTCGGCCACGAGAATGTTCGTGTAACGCACACAAAAAACGAGAAGCCCGAAAAAAAACGAAGTACGCGCACACACTCGGTGACGAGAATGTTTGTATAACGCGCACAAAAACCCAAAAAACCCGAAAGGAACGAAGTACGCGCACACACTCGGCGACGAGAATGTTCGTGTGGCGCACTTGAAAAAAAACCAAAAACCGAAGAAAAACGAAGTACGCGCACACACTCGGCGACGAGAATGTTTGTGTAATGCGCACGAAAAAAAACCCAAAAACCAAAAAACCGAAGAAAACGAAGTACGCGCACACACTCGGTGACGAGAATGTTCGTGTGACGCACTTGAAAAAAACCAAAAACCGAAGAAAACGAAGTACGCGCACACACTCGGCGACGAGAATGTTCGTGTGACGCACTTGAAAAAAAACCAAAAGCCGAAGAAAACAAAGTACACGCACACACTCGGTGACGAGAATGTTCGTGTGACGCACTTGAAAAAAACCAAAAACCGAAGAAAACGAAGTACGCGCACACACTCGGTGACGAGAATGTTCGTGTAACGCGCACGACGAACCAAAAAAAACGAGTAGCTACGCGAACAAACTCGATTCACGAAGTTTGTCACGCGATGCGTAGCGAAGGAATCCAAAGAAATACTAAATGCGCCGAAAATATCCAAAAACTGCGTAATTGAATGCGAAGAAAGTCCCGAAGCGCACAAAGAATCACGTGACGCGCACACACACTCGAATATCGAGAATGTCTGTGATGCGCGCACACTCGAAGGGTCCGGAAAGTTCACTAAAGGGTTTGAATTACGCGTAAATCGATGTGACGAAGAGACCCAATGCGCGGAAAAACACGTGGTATATGTCACGAAAAAGAAGAATTCAAAGCGCAGAGAAACCGAGAAGCGCGCGAAAGGAATCGGGTGATACGCGCACACAGCGAAGAGCCCGAGAAACCCCATGTAGCGCGCACTCACGACGAAGAATGTCCAGCGAGGAACGAAGATCCGCACAAAGCGGACGAAGCGATAGTTTTCTTGGCGCGCGCGAGAGCGCGATGATATTCCCGCGCGCTCAACGAAGAAATTTCTCGAAGCGTCCGGGCTCTCCTCTCGCGCGAAAGTGAGAGAGAGAGACTTATGGCGCACTGAACGTGAGCGAGAGAGACCGAGATAACGAAGCGTGACGAGCACGTTGTCGAACAATGGAACGCCCGTTCTCTCGCGCACTTTTCTCTTACGCAAACCGAAGCACTTCCGCAATTTTCACAAATTTCCCTATCCGGCTCGAAGGACCATGTTCGGAAAAGTGCCTGAATTGATCTGGTTGGGAAATTGGGAGAAAACGGTGGAAGATTGAAGGGAACGAAGTGGCCGGAAGTTCGATGCGGACGAAGAAAAAACTCACTCGCGTGCAAACAATATTTCGGTTTTTATTAATAAAGGGTTAAAGGTCAAAAATAATGATTATAATATTCAAAGAAGTCGGTCTTTTCGCAGTGGCGTTGATCACGCGAAATCGAAGCAAGGCCGGAAAATGGCGGTCGGATCGTTCGACGCCACGTGTCGCGCGAATAACCTTTCTCACGAATTATCGAAGTGAACCGCACCGAATCTAAGGAAATACTTTCCATGAAATTATCGAAGGAAGCCGAACCGTTAGCGCTCTTGGCCGGTCGTAAATCGTCCAAGAGCTCTTGAAAAGAAAGAATGAAAACCGCGGAGTGAAAAATGGCCGAAAATCGATGATAATCGAAGGGCTCGCCAAAACGAAGTGACGAGGCGATCATCGATCACCGCGAAAGAGCCGCCGTTTGGAGGGGATAGAGTCGCGAGAGCCACGGGTAATGCAGAGTCCAGCGAGAGCTTGACCGTTCACTGAGGGTCTCTCGCGGGAGCTCTGGCAACTACACGCTTTTCTGAACATAAAATGTAAATGATTTTTTCCCTCGGTGCTCTCCGTTATCAATGAAAACGGAAAAATTTATCGGGGAACATTATAAATTATTTTTCAGTTCATACGTCGATTGAAATGTAATAATAATAAATAATAAAAACATTTTTCGTCAAGAAATTATTTACGACTCATTTACAAGCGATCCTAAATAAATAATTTAAAATGGAATTCAAATGTAAACCTCTTTATGAATTAAATTATTTCTTTGAAATAATTTAAATTTAAATTTGAATTTAAATATTTTTACGAAAAATATTCATTTGTGACAACAAATCAAACCAAACATTTAACAATATTTTATAAATTATTGTTATTCGATTTTTCAGCACTTGAATCCAGTGTCAGAAACATGCCAGCGACGAAAAATTATTAACACCCTATTATATAGTATTCGATTTTTTAAAATTTAATATAAACAGTAAATAGTACATGCAACATTTTTCATATTGCATATTGCACGTACATACCTCATGATTCAAACAATCTTGATGTACAAGAAAATAGCAAGTAATTGTAAGCGTCGAAAGAGCGGCGTGGATAGTGTGCTCGCTCACACTCTTGAGGGTACGGGTTCGATCCCATCGCCTGCAATTTTTTTCTTTTTAACATACATTTTTGGAATTTTTTTTTTTAAATATGGTGAACTGTTCATTTCCGGAACAACCACCATAGATGGAACATTTTTTTTTAAATTTAAATTTAAATTTCTCAACTCTTGATGAAAATAAATATTTTACTGTAGGTTAAAACGAAACAATACTATTCTAAAAATCTCAGGATCTTTTAAGATTAATAAAAGATATTATATTTAAAAAAATTAATGAAAAATGTAATGTTAATCGTGGATTTGCACGATTTGTAAAAATTCAGGAATTCATTTTTTAAAAAAATAAAAAAAACCTCTCGGGAAATTTCAGGATCTTTTAAGATCAGTGCAAGGTATTTTATTCAAAAAATTGAACCAAAAATTTAATGTCCAGCTAGGATTTTCTCGATTTTTGAAAATTTAAAATTCTCCTAATTCATCATTTTTCAAAAATTTTTTCCGGAATATTTTTTTGGTCCAATTTTTTGAATAAAATACCTTGCACTGATCTTAAAAGATCCTGAAATTTCCCGAGAGGTTTTTTTAATTTTTTTAAAAAATGAATTCCTGAATTTTTACAAATCGTGCAAATCCACGATTAACATTACATTTTTCATTAATTTTTTTTAATATAATATCTTTTATTAATCTTAAAAGATCCTGAGATTTTTAGAATAGTATTGTTTCGTTTTAACCTACAGTAAAATATTTATTTTCATCAAGAGTTGAGAAATTTAAATTTAAATTAAAAAAAAAATGTTCCATCTATGGTGGTTGTTCCGGAAATGAACAGTTCACCATATTTAAAAAAAAAAATTCCAAAAATGTATGTTAAAAAAAATAAATTGCAGGCGATGGGATCGAACCCGCACCCTCAAGAGTGTGAGCGAGCACACTATCCACGCCGCTCTTTCGACGCTTACATTTACTTGCTATTTTCTTGTACATCAAGATTGTTTGAATCATGAGGTATGTACGTGCAATATGCAATATGAAAAATGTTGCATTGACTATTTACTGTTTATATTAAATTTTAAAAAATCGAATACTATATAATAGGGTGTTAATAATTTTTCGTCGCTGGCATGTTTCTGACACTGGATTCAAGTGCTGAAAAATCGAATAACAATAATTTATAAAATATTGTTAAATGTTAGGTTTGATTTGTTGTCACAAATGAATATTTTTCGTAAAAATATTTAAATTCAAATTTAAATTTAAATTATTTCAAAGAAATAATTTAATTTATAAAGAGGTTTACATTTGAATTCCATTTTAAATTATTTATTTAGGATCGCTTGTAAATAAGTCGTAAATAATTTCTTGACGAAAAATGTTTTTATTATTTATTATTATTACATTTCAATCGACGTATGAACTGAAAAATAATTTATAATGTTCCCCGATAAATTTTTCCGTTTTCATTGATAACGGAGAGCACCGAGGGAAAAAATCATTTACATTTTAAAAAATCCGCTCGTGATCCCGGGTGACGTCACGCCTCGAGTCTCTCGGCGTTTTTCCGCGGAGCCCGGGCCCTCGGCAGCTTCGGCTTCGGCTTACATTGTAGTCGCACACGGACGTGCGACTTCTACGTGTGTTCGTATATCTGACGCCATGGGGTGGGAGAACAACAGCGCGCGTGGGGTCGACGCTTCGGCCGCGCTCGGCTCTCCCGAAGCGACACGAACGTCGTTCGCTCACAGACACGGGCAGCCATCATTGTGTGGCACCGCGCAAAGCCGCGGAGTGGGGGTCGATTTTACGCCCGATCTGGCTGCACTGCTGCGTATTTGCATCGTTTTTGCAGCACGTCGTGACGCAAATCTGCCGTCCTATTGCAATCAAGCTGTCTGGCGAACCTCTACAGCACGTTCGTCTACTGGGAATTTCAACTACATGACCACATTGTCATCAGTAGTACTAAGATACATAGCAATTTTCCGTATACAATTATCTCCATGTACGTGTACAGTGTACACTACAACATCCACTTCGAGACATAACCGCACTTTACTTTTGACAGAAATCACAAGATGGCTGCATTCGTCTTGGATGCTTACACGCTTACAGCACGTATGTACCAGTATGTGCAGATATACATCGACATACAGAATGCTACATGGGGTTCGTGCATGGGTTCGTGTCCAAGCTAAACAAAAAAATACCTAATTTGGCAGAGACCCCAATAACACATGGTTCGCCTACCATATTCCAGAATATCTCAATTTTGGCCTTTGCATAGCTAAATATTGTAATATTGGTCTTGACATAGCAAAATATTGTAATTGTGGTCTTCGAGTGGCTGAATATCACAATTTTGGGTTGCGCATAGCTCAATATCCTAATACTAGCCTTTGCATAGCTAAATATCACAATTTTGGTATTCGCGTAGCTGAATATAATAATTTGGCCTCTGCGTAGCAGAATATAATAACTTTGGGCTTAACGTAGCAGAATAACATAATTTGGCCGCGGCATAGCTAAATAGCACAATTTTGACCTTAGCGTAGCCAAATAGCATAATTTTGGCCTTCGCATAGCAGAATATTATAGATGTGGCCTTCGAGTAGCAGAATATGATAATTTTGCATTGCAATGTAGCATTTTATATGTCCATGTACATCTATACATAAGTGCTGAAAGCGTGTAAGCGTCTAAGATGAATGCAGCCGGTACATACTCCCGTAAGGCTGGATTCTGACACGTGCGCACTGCGCTTGAGGGCTGCATAATTTGACCAATGCAAAATCTGGCTAACCCATTGGTCAAATTAAATTTCGTGTGCCACAGTGCCACGCGCGAAATTCAATTTGACCAATGGTTACGCCAGATTATGCAGCGCTCAAGCGCTGTGCGCCCGTGTCGGAATCCAGCCTAACATCTGATGCTGCAACGTTGCCGCCATATTCTCCGGGCGATGTTTGTACGTTAGTGTACGCCTGGCATGAGTGTGTATGAGTGAACTGTACCAGTTCAAAAGTTGACGCTGGATTTTTCAAATATTGCATTAAAAAAATTACTTTTCTCATTCTTAAATATAATATCAGTCATTTTCAATAATGATACATGTATGAATAATCATGTTGAATCAACTGAGACTTATACAACTGAATTCATTTCAGAAAATGGCAATGAGTTAAAAATAGAAAGTGGGTCGACTTTTGGAACTTTTCGCTCCGTAGTAATACATTAATATAAGTTGACCTTGAAATAACCTTGAAGGTCATCGTCAAGGTCACTACTAAATGCGCCTTGTTAAAATTAATAACTTTCATCGTTACAAAAAAATTGAAAAAGCTTATTTTTCTACACTTTGTTTAAGTTTAATTGACTTTAGAAGACCTTCAAGGTCAAAATGTACCTATGACCTAAGTACATATTTGAACGTAGAATTTTCCGCTCTAACGAATGCCGATGTGAAAACAGGGTTTCCATTAAAAAAAAGTTGACCTTCAAATACCCTTGAAGGTTATTTCCAAGATCAAAATAAAGGTAACCATTTAATTCCTCGTTAAAAGTTACTACGACAATGGCATTGACCTTTTTGAAAAATATCTTAGCTGAAGATATATTCAGCCATCCCGTTACTTTTGTGACACCCTGTATGTGCTTGCAACATGTCTTATGGCAATGGGGTACCAGGGTTAGGTTTTTTGTTTTTTTTTTATGTGATAGCCCCAACATTCGTCAATGAAAAATGAACACATAAAACTTGCCATTCCACGTAATAGATTAATATATATATTAGATATGAAGTTAACGATGAAATAAAAGAGAAAAATCGAGTCAATGTCACTGGTTTGTGAACGCAATGGACTGCACAAACTGACTATAAATCGGTTTTGCAACGTCGCATACCCAAGCCAGACCGACATTTTCGGGAATGTATCACACAATTCCATAAAATTCTTATAGATGCTCAGTCATACATACACTCCATCGTTTCGGAGTGGTAGGGGGTGGCTCAGACACGGTCGTACATACAGGTCTTGCAACTCTGGTAGTGGGGAGTGACTCGATTTTTGCAAACAAACTGCTCGCGGCGCTACTACCGCAGAGCCTACCACCGCCATTCGTGAGAGAAAGAGAGAACTATCTTCTATCTCTGTCGCACAGGGGACCGGCCCATGCAGCGCCGCCAACGGTTTGCCTTCAAAAATCGAGTCGCTCGTCACCATGCAAATTGGGCAGAGTTGCAAGACCTGTATATATGACCATGGTTAATGAGGCTCACGTAGCCACGAAGAACCTTGCGGTTTGTTTTACAACTACGATATACTACATACAGTCACGCACGTCCCGCGACCACGAAAAACCTAACGATTGCTGTAGCAACTACGTATATTTGCTTGAGTCAACCCCCCACCATAGAATTTTCCACACAAGTTCCCTCATAGAGCTAGTATACTGTATACCTGGAGGAGGTGAGATAGCCAGAAATGCGTATGCTCTGTGAAAAGAGAAAGAAAGTGCGGGGAGAGTAGTCGCTTCCTTGTCTGAATCACGCATCAGACAAGGCCAGTGCTACTCTTTGAAGCCTTATGTCTCTGGTCACCGTAACTACGCTCCCACTTACAGGTAGTCGTATGGTTCGCCTCCCCTAGCTATATCAGTTTCCTTCATCCGACAAACGACGTTGCCACCTAACCTTTTTGCCAAATCACTGCGGAGTCATACAAAGTCCTTTTTTTATAACAATACATTTTTTAAAACAATTAAAACGTTTAAAACTCGAGTAAAATAGCAATTAAAAATCGAAATAATTATTTTAATTGCTATTTTTGAATGGTAATTTAGTAGATAATTTAGTCATTATTTTGACTCTGAAGTTTCGATAAACCCTCCTTAATGAAAATAATTCCCATTAATCATTTAATGTTACACTGTAAAAAAAGATATGAAATTTCAAACATTTTTACGATACAACTGTCACGGAAATTCACAAACACGGAATATGAAATGCAAATTCATACACATGTATAGTAAATTTAAAGCAGATATATTAATTGTAATGTACTATTTGAAATTTCAATATGCTGTTTGAAATCAAGAGTCGCGGCAGCGACTCGACGCCAAGTATTAAAGAAACTGAGAGTCCCAGTCGAGACGCCGCGCACTCTTATATACGCGAATATGCCTCAATCCACGCCCCTTTTACACTTCAATTCGTTATTACTAAAAAACGAGATAACTTTTTTAACATTTACGAACTATGGTCATCTTAAAAAAAAATTAGCTTTCCATTGATACCATTTTTATTTTTTTCCGCCCACGTGATACTGAGATATCATAATATTGGGCGAATTATTCCGAATATTTATCATCAGAAAATAGTTCAAGTCACGTCTCTATAGATATAGAGCCCGTGTATAAGCGGTGTAATACGATTTTACAGAGAAGGGCTTGCATTAGTGTGGAAAAATATGAGTGTGTGCGAGAACACGGCGTATCCCCACCCTGCCAACCGTAGTCTCGGGCTCATACACAGGCTTGCATGAATATTCTATCTCTCTATATAAAAACGAGTATATGTGTGTATGTGCGAGTGTGTCGAGTATTTTTTTATATATATGTACGATGTATATTAAGGTGGTCGTTATTTCAGGTCTCTATCAATATTAGGGTGGTCCTCCGAGATTCAATGCTTTAAATATTTATATACATATTTATTGAGTTATACATTAGGGTGGTCAGTTATTCAGGCCTGAATTTATATTAGAGTGGTCATTCTAGATTCGAATTTTCTTAATCATTTATATATATGTATTTATAAGATGTATATTAGAGTGGTCGTTGTTTCAGGTCTCAATTAATATAAGGGTGGTCCTTTGAGATTTAATTTCTTTAAATATAGTATTATCTACACGTATGCAGCATATCTATGTATATATAGCATTATATACAGGATTTTCTATATATATAGATCACCTATGTACATATATACATATCCTTATCTATATGTATAACATATCCATGAATATATAGCATTATACATAGCTAATAAGTCAAAATGAAACTTGAATTTTAGGCTAACCCAAAACCTAACTAATATTTTAAGCTAAATCAAAATCTAAATTTAATTTTAGGCCTAACCAAAATCTAACTTAAATTTTAGGTTAAACCGAAATCCAACTTTAATTTGACGCTCAACCAAAATCTAACTTCAATTTTAGGCTAAACCAAAATCTATCTTAAATTTTAAGCTAAACTAAAATCTAACTCAAATTTTAGGCTTAATCAAAATCGAACTCAAATTTTAAGCTATAGTAAAATATAACTTAAATTTTAGGCTAAATCAAAATCTAACTTAAATTTTAAGCTAAATCAAAATCTAACTTAAATTTTAGGCTAAATCAAAATCGAACTCAAATTTTAAGCTAAACCAAAAACTAAGTTAAATTTTAGGTTAAACCAAGATCCAACTTTAATTTGATGCTTAACCCAAATCTAACGTAAATTTTAGGCTAAACCAAAATCTTACTTAAATTTTAAGCTAAACCAAAATCTAACTTCAATTTTAAGCTAAACCAAAATCTAACTTTAATTTTAGGTTAAACTGAAATCCAACTTTAAGTTGACGCTAAACCAAAATCTAACTTAAATTTTAGCCTAAACCAAAATCTACCTCAAATTTAAAGCTAATCTAAAATCTAACTTATATTTTAGGCTAAATCAACATCGAACTCAAATTTTAAGCTAAATCAAAATCTAACTTTAATTTTGGGTTTGACCGAAATCCAACTTTAATTTGACGCTAAATCAAAATCTGACTTCAATTTTAGGCCAAACCAAAATCTAACTCAAATTTTATGCTTCATATTCATAGATAAGTATTAGCCTGGTCGTTAAAAATTGAATTTTTTGCGACGGCCCCTAAAAAGCTTCCGCTAAATGAAAAAACGCGAGGTACTTTTTTTTTAATTAAAAATAACACGTGCCGCAAGACGATCTAAGTTGTTTTTCATTGAAGAACAATTTTTTTATAAACGGCTAGACTGATTTAAATGAAATTCGGACACGTTACAAAGGTATGAAAAGGCTACTTACAGAAAAAATAACGGCTCATAATCCTCATAATAACTAATGAAAACTGCAATCAGTAATTATTATTTTTCTCCAGGATAACGTTCCGGCACAATTATGAAAATAATTTTTTTTCTGTGTTTTACTATTCCATATAATGTCCCCAAATTTCAAATTCATCGAAGAGGTACTTCATATTAAAGAAAAATAGAAACCCATTTTTTAATTAAAATTTTTTTTTTTAATATGAAGTACCTCTCCGATCAATTTGAAATTTGGAGATATTATCTGGGATAGTGAAACACAATAAAAAAATTGTTTTCATAATTGTGTCAAAAAACACGACAAAAAATCTATATTATCTATATCTATCTATATCTACTTATCTATATCTATATAAAATCTTTTTTTACGACAAAAAATCTATATTTCTGTGGAGTTTGATCTAGTTCTGACCAATAGATTTTATAAATAGGTTTCATGCACATGGGTGTATAATGGGTGTATACTAGAGTGGTCCTTATTTAGGCCATGTTGTTTTTTATTTTGACAATAGTGCTAAATCAGTTTTAAATAAACAAATAAAAATGCATAACAAATTTCAGCTCGATATCTCAATTTTAACCTGGCTCCCACGGCAGTCGAAGTTTTAAAGGGGAAATACGTGTATTTTATACGGTCAATGATTTTTACATTTTTTCAACTTAGTTAATATAATATCGTCAAAAGAAAAAACAACATAGCCTAAATAAGGACCACCCTAGTGTATACACAACAAGCCATGCATTTTCATTTTTTGTTCTTCTGTATATTGGACGATTTCAACACTAATTTGTATAAAATTCATGTAAATAAATTGAATCAGGAAAGATACTTCGAAAGAACTTTCAAAAAGAAGTGAAATCAATCACAAAATACTTCTGAGAAGTAAAAAAAGGACGCCAAGTATTAAATCCCAAAAATTCGAATTTAAAAAAAATCCCAAAAATTCGAATTTAAAAAAAAATCCCAAAAATTTAAAATTTAAAGGAAATCCTAAAAATTTGAAATCTGAAATTTAAAAAAAAACACAAATCACACAAGCCAAGCCAAAAATTTTGCGTACGTAAATTATTAAAAATCAAGCCAAACTAGAAAACTTGGCGTGCAGGGTTAAGAACCAATACGCTCGGCGAGGGAAAACGGAGTCCAGTCGCCCTTACCGTTTAACGAAGGAGTGAATGAACGAGAAAATAAAAAAGAAAACAATTCATCAAGTGCACTAGTAAGCAACCATGAGAAAAAACACAAGAGGTAACGGCCGAGTAAGCTAGTGAATAACTCTGAGAAAAGTTCACTGAGAAATATCTTGTACAAGGTTTATATTTAACCGAATTTCTGGAATAGTTGATAATCTTTTATTGACCTTTTGTTATGTCCGAATTTGATAAATCATAGCAGCATCACTGCACATAATGGTTGCAATAATCATACATATCGTTGCTACTTCTTTGTCATAAATTTTCTTGGTGTAATATATGTAACGTTATTATATTTTCCTAACGATTTATTTTTTATTTTCCTCTCTTAACGGCCAATCGTTTAAATATCGAATACTCATCTTAACGATTGAACGTCGATGACATCCGCGACGTCCGCAGAAATGCGACCTGGCCTGGATTTGCGATGATTTTCGTGGATGCACGTGACGATTGAGCGAGTGTATTAGAATATTCAAGATTCTAATTGACCATATAAAGAGCGATGCTTTAATTACGGTTAAATTCAAAAAACGCATAACGATCGCATAATGCGTCAGTAATCGTGAGCAAACTGCAGTAGACGATCAGATAACTTAACGCGACGGGACCGGAAACGTTCGCATAACTTAACTTTCCCCTCATTCTCCCACTCACGTGTCTAAGCGCATGCACACTGCGCATATTGGCAATACGCATGCTCATAGATGTTTCGCCGTCGGTCGAAGGTTTGAATTGAGGAGAAACGGTCATAGGGGGAGTAACGATATGCAAATGTGTTCCCATGGTAATGAGTTGAGTTATGGGAGCGTTCAAGTTATCTGATCGTCTACTGTACTTGACAGTAAAATACACACGTGATAATAATCTGTGTTAACACTATATGAGTAGGTATAATAATTTTCTACCTTATCTCGTGGAAATCCTACGGCACCTTCCGGGCTTATTTTTCTTAACCCTGCACGCCAAGTTTTCTAGTTTGGCTTGATTTTTAATAATTTACGTACGCAAAATTTTTGGCTTGGCTTGTGTGATTTGTTTTTTTTTTTAATTTCAGATTTCAAATTTTTAGGATTTCCTTTAAATTTTAAATTTTTGGGATTTTTTTTTAAATTCGAATTTTTGGGATTTTTTTTAAATTCGAATTTTTGGGATTTTAAATATACATGTATAGTAAATTTCAGAAGAGATATTAATTTCAATATACTATTTGAAATTTAATATACATAGTGTAGGAAAATCAACAA